>APFE030355896.1:149429-169850 GCA_000404065.3 Pinus taeda
CTGCATTTCTTGTGTATCTGCTTATATTTCCGGTTTACATTATTATATGTTGTTCCATTGTTATTTTATCACTTCTAGGTTATTATATCATTTGCACATATTTGGTTGGAGTTTTTGCTGGGGTTTGAGGAATATTCTGGGTTAGGAATATTACAGGACAGTAGCGTGCATTGTGAAGTGGTTGCATCTTGGGAAATACTTCTATAACACCACCTATCACATGTCTAGTGGTATGTCACCTTTCTATGCCTTGTAGGGTTATGATGCATTGACTTTCATTGATATGGTTTTTGGAGACACCGGGGCCCCAGAGGCCAAGGATTGGATACAGGAGAGTTAGGACATCCTTAGAGCTCTCAAGGATAACCTGCAGTCACCATAAAATCAACAAAAGTTGTATGTGTTACCCACCACCTATGGGTAGTGTATATGGGAGAAACAATTTCTCCTCGATGGTCCTCAATCGGTAGCTAGCAGCCCCCAAATAGCTCGATGTGCCATTTTCTCCGCCACCTGATCCAACCATGTGGTCCCTCGCCCATTTGTTATGAATGTATGTTTGAAGGTGGGCCTCCCAATCCCAAAGGTATGGCTTTTCATTGGTATAGTTGAGTAATTTTCCTTACTTGTCATGAGCACTTTTGGGCATGAATTAGTGGGGGGATTCGGAGGAAACAGTGGGTTAGGTCTATATTCTTGTCTCCATTGCCCAATTTCGTGGTTACCCTTGTATCCTGATCTCGTGGAATCTCCTTTACTGACCATTAGCTTTAAGGTTGGCACTACATGGGAAATCCCAATTTTGGTTGCATGGTCCTACTTCCCAACACCACCTACATTACTCCCCTTCCATTTTAGGTCCATTCATCTCTTTTCCCATCTGGGTCCACATGTGTCCACTAGGTCCACACAGGGTTAGCCTCCCCCTTCCCTTGTCCACACCTTGGGTCAGGCCTGGAACGATGCCCCAGAGGTTGATGCAACTAAAAAGAAAATAAAAAGCATAATTTGGCCACTCTCAACAAGGAATGTACCAAAAAATGCAAAAGATGTCCGGGACATACAATTTAGCACATGGGCAAAAGCCAAACATGAGCTCTACCCCTTCTTATGGGCCCTAGATGAGCCCTCTCCATCATTAAGAAACCCATGATTGTCCTAACCCATGGTGGGTGATGAACTGCCCCACCTCAAGGCGGTATCCACTGCTACATATTACACATCATTCTCTCCATCCCTTGGAGCCCCGAGCAGTTATGAAGAAAAATCAATCAGAGGTAAAAGGCATATGAAGAAGGATGGAAAAACAAAGGTCAGGGTAACTCATGTACCATAATTTTCTCCCTCCTACACTCATATACCCATGTGTAGGCTTCCCTTATTATAGCTACCTTGCACCTTGACATGTGGTTTGGATGATTCCCCTGATCCCCACTCCATTCCATTATTATGTCACTTGCCACCTACCACTTGTGGGATGTACCATGGACATATCACCCCCTTTAGAGGTTAACACCACCTAATAGGGTCCTTAGTTAACCCCCTATTGAGCTGGGAGGCACTTGTACATGCCAAAGCCCACTATGGAAGGGCTACCACCATGAAGTGCCCCATTGATCCCATGACTTGTAAGCTTTATTACTTGATAATTCGAATGACCTGTTGTATTGGAGGGCAAGGGTACCCATTGGATCTTACGCTGGATTGCAAGTGGGTCTTCATTTGGGGCTTGGTCTCCCTATACGGCGTCCTAGCCCTCCAGAGGGCCACATTGGAACTTGTAGGGTGAGCGTTGAGAGCCATGGGCCTCCACCATAGTAGATATTACTTCATGGATCCCGAACACTAATCATTGATTGCTTGTGTTCCACCTTTTGGATGAGGATGATGCACTTGGTTCACCATGCCCAGTCAACTCCACACTTGCACCATACACTTGGCAAATGTTTTAGGGTCTAGAGGATGTCTCCCATTGGAGAGGGAGGTCTTACATCACCATCCTAGCCCTTACAGATGGTCTACAAGCATTTCTGATGCACTTGGAGACCCATGAGGATGTCTTTGTGCCCCCACACCCACTTGGGAGCACCACATGCTCTTGCTTGGAAATCAAGGGGCCAACCTCTTGTCCACTATGTTTGGAGTCCATTTCTATATCATGGCACCCCTTAGACTTCATCAGGCCTCCTCAAAGGCCCAATGACTTACATTGTTGATCATTGGACCCTCTTGAGAGGCTTATCTTTAAATTATTGAGTTATTTGGTAGGCTTGTCACCAAAAGTTTTGTTATTATGTGCATTATTTTATTTTAGGGGCTAAATTAGGCCAAATTAGCTAAATTGAATTCAATAGGAAGTGTATAAATACAAGTGTGATGAATCATTTGGATCATCATCACTTGGATTGGATCTTTCTCTCTTGTGAGATTTTCGCTATCCTTCTTGGAGGACGATGCTAGATGAATGGATGAATTTTGATGTTTGGATCTCTTCATTATTTGTCTTGGAGCTTCACTATTTGCATATAATGATGATTGGATATACTCTTTCTAACATGTAAGTACTCTTTTAATGCTATTTTTGTTGCTTTCTTATGTCACATGCATGTTGCTGGGGATTTTCGCTATACTAGGCTGAAATCTACTACTTTTCTTATGCAAAATTGTGGAAATGTCTTTTTATAGCATTTCATCATGTCATGGGCCATGCATGAATGAGTGAATATTCCTAGAGATATTTTGTTGAAATTTTATCTTGATAAGTCATCATATATTGTAAATCAATGCCTAAAGACCTTGAAGCAATTGTCTCATGCCCTAATGCAATGTGAAATTGTTCTAGAGGCCTCCTTGACTAAGTGAATCCATTCCAAGCATTGAAATATCCTTGAATCCATTTCTCCCAAAGGATTAGGCATTGATCCTCCACTGGTGATCACTCTAAAGCATATCTTTCTCACCTTCTCACTTTCTTTCTAGGCCTAGCCCCAATAGGTGATCTAGGGCATCAAATTTCTCATTATTCACCCACTCAACAAATTCCATCTCTTGCCCTCTACTGTGTTGGTGTCTCCTAGAAGCCCTCCAAATTTGAAGCAATTCTGACGGTGGGATTTTGAGATATTCCAAGCCCTAGCTTTAAGATCGATTATTGCCCTTGGTTTCCCTTGGCTAGTGACCTCATTGGGATCATTGCATCAAAATTAGTGGAAACTTCCCCTTTGATCCCCTTCTCCCCTTCAATTAGGTCAAGAACACCCTTGATTGGTCAACTCCACCACCTTGACCTAATTTTGGGTCCACTTGGTCCCATGTTGTCCCACAACTTACTGAAGGTAATTTGACAAAGACCATTTGGAAACCAAGTTTTCACAAGGGTTTCTAGGACTAGGTCCCTCCTTTACAAGTCTTATTTGCAAACCCTAGCCCTTGAAATCCCCTTGGCCCTTCTTAGAGAGCCTTACACCTTGCTTCTCAAGCAAGTAAACCATGCAATTGAGTCTCTCTTGTAAATAGGACTTAGGGATCATGTGAAATTTTTATCTATTGTAGCAATTGGAAATTATTCTTCTAATTGAAAATTTAACCATGCAGTTTATTTGCTACGACAAATTACGAATAAAATCACAACTACAATTTTCACCATAAAAATATTGTGGAAAATAAAACACTGAAAACTGAGAAATTCTAGCGCACACAAGAATTTTGACACAGTTATTTTTGGAAAATTGTATGTTCTCTCACCCTATTGCTATTTTTTGCCTCTGATATTGCCTCCCTAGCCTCTACGTTGAGCTCCCTGCATCACCCTCTGTGCAGAGCTTACGCTGGCCCTCTAAGAATTTCGGCCTTCCTTCCTTTGCCTCTTTCAGGGACTGGAAACCTTCCTCCCGGAACGTTGTTGCCCTCCTCTTCCACCTACTACTCACCCTCTGGTTCTATCTTCTCTACTGAGCTATTGCTTCTAAGAAAATTGAACTTCCTGGACAACTAAGTATTTGCACTGGTGTATACTCCATTGCCACATCAATCTCCTCTTATAATCCACTGTTGGAGTACGAACGACCAAGTTCAAAACTTAATCAATGGCTAGGATCATCTTTGGATCGATCCATATGAGTTTCTAGATGATTCTCACCTTATCTCAATTAATACCGATTAATTAACCATATTCTCTAAGTTTAAACTTAGGAAATATCTAAAAATCGGTTAATAATCTAATTGAGACAATTTTAGGTGGAATTTCCGTAAACGATTTTTAGGTTTTGGATATCTCATGTATTCTAGCCTTTCCACCAAATTTCGTGGCTAGAACACATCCAATGCTATGAAAACTAACACTCCGTCTTAGCGAGGAATGTGTTCTAGCGCTACTGCACACCTTGTCTCTACATCATCTACTATCACGCTGATGATGTCTGGCTGCTGCTGCCCACCAACCACTGTGCAACTCTGATATACGCTGCATCTATGTTGTTGTTGACACTGCCATACTATTGCCAACACTGCAACTCCCTTTCATTTGTTGCTACTGCAACTGAGAATCATCCAAGGTAATCTGTCCCTGCTACTGAAATGGGTTCTCCACCATACCCATTTGTTCTCTAAAATAGACGAACTTAGCTTTACCTAGAGCTTTCGTGATTATATCTACAACCTACTCTTTTGCGGGAACATACTGTAGCTGGATTGCGCCATGTTGTACACAATCTCTGATGAAATGACACCAAATATCGATGTGCTTCGACTTGTCATGGAACATTGGATTCTCAAAGAGCTTTATGCAACTCTGATTATCACAGTAGACACTGGTTGTGTCCATCCTCTGCCTGAACAAGCTTACTAGCAGCCTCCAAAACCATATAGCTTTGCACATAGCTGTGTTGGTTGCCATATACTTTGCTTCTGCAGAGCTCAGTGCTACTGATTTCTTCTTCTTGCTACAGCAAGAAACCATCCTTGATCCAACACCGAAGCAGTACCCGGAGGTACTTTTTCTTTCCACTAAACTACCTGCCCAATCTACATCTGTGTACCCACAAAGTCTGACATCATCCCCTTGAGTATATCTTAACCCATACTTGACTGTGTCGCAAACATACCTTAGAATATGCCTCGCTGCTGCCTAATGTGCCCCTCTTCGGTCCTACCATGAACTAACTTAGGGTATTGACTGCGAAGCAGATATCTCGCCTAGTGTTGACCAAATATATGAGAGACCCAATAAGCTATCTATATAAGGTGGGGTCAACATCCTTATCATTTGATGGATCTATCTTCTTCCAGTGGGTGATCATGGGCGTAGACATGGGTCTGCAATCCTGCATTCTGAACCTCTTCAGAATATCTGTAGCGTATCTTCCTTAACCAAGGAATATCTCCCCATCCTTCTGCCATACTTCCAATCCTAGGAAATAGTGCATCAACCCCAAATCCTTCATGTCAAATTCTACTGCCAGGTTCCTTTTGCAGTCCTTTATCAGCGTCGATGATCCTGTCAAAAAGAGATCATCCACATACAAAACTAGAATGAGTGGTTCACCTTCTACCATCAAAGAGTAAAGGTTGGGATCTGCCTCACTCTTGACGAATCCCATTTGCTGCAAGTAGTTGTCAATCCTACCTTACCATGCCCTGGGAGCCTGCTTGAGTCCGTATAGAGCTTTCTTCAATCGACACACATGAATGTGCCTTTCATGAGTCTCAAAGCCCTCTAGTTGTTCTATGTACACTTCTTCCTTATCAGCCTGTTCAAGAAGGTTGTCTTGACGTCCATCTGGTGAATCTGCCATTCCATCTAAGCTGCCGGGGATATAGCTAACCAAATAGAAATGTATCTGGCAACTGGGGCAAAGATCTCCTCATAATCTATCCCTTCTTTTTGTGCATACTCCTTTGCCACGAACCTAGCCTTGTACTTTTCTACATTGTCATCTGCCGCATATTTGATCTTATAGATCCATCTAAAACCTACAACTAATTTGTCTTCTAGCCTTGCCACTGTTGAAGAATCTAGGGCATCTAGGTATGATGAGATTCTTCTGAGAATTGTAACTATTTGTGAGGTACTTTTTACTTTTTCTTATTAGCACAATCTTTTCTTATTATTTTTAGAGTGTGTTCTCTTACTTCATCAAACAGTTACCAAAAAAAAGAGAGACAAGAACACAAGATGTTAGCTCTCAGCCAGGGAAAAACCTCTCTCTCCTGGACAGGAAAACCCTTATGCAAATTTCTCTTATTGAAGCTTCAATTGACAAATGTCACCCTTGACAAGAAGATCCTCCAAGCACAAGTCAAGCCTTTCCCTTTGATTGAGACCAATTCCTCTTGTAGCACCTTGACCTCCTTCGTCCTTCTTCAACTGATGGCTTTACTGTAGAAACCCTAGTCATGCATACCATAGAAGAGATATTCTTCTTTTCTTCCTTCGCTTAGGATGGAGCCTTCCTTAATCAGTGAGAAGACCTTATTCCTAACCCAATCGATCTCATTTTCTCTACTGTAGGTGCGATCTGAGACAGTAACAGTGTGAACCTTTTTCTTTGCACGTGTGTGATCCAAATTGGATCCTAGAACACTCTCTAAGTTTTCATGAAATCTTAAAACAATCATGTCAAGAATTAAAAGTCTTACAAAGATCAAGCTTATCGGAGATATCCTCATAACAATTGCAATTTGTGATCAACGTGGAGCAACGAGGATCGTCGGTCAAGCGCGCAGACCGTCGGCCCATGGGAACGTGCGCTATCGCAAATTAGCAAAGGTAGAGGCCATTTCGAGAAACAGGGGTAGTTTCTGATATGCGATTAGTGACAAACCCCTCAAAGATATTGCAGGGAAAACCCCTCAAAGAAGGAAAGGCCGCAAGCACCCGGAACCGAAATGTTATAAAATGCAATGGATATCATTCTAATTCCGTGAAAGCGGGATTCCACAAAACCGGCAAAATATCGGAGGGACTACGAGCAGTAAGCGGTTTCAACCAAGTTCCGCTCGATGCCATACAACGAGTGCTACGTGTCTGACGGAAGAGAGAGAAAACCGTTCACATCGAACGAGTAAACATCATGCTACTTAGCCACCCGATACGAACGATGACCGTTGGATCTGGGACCCCCAGATCAATGGCGAAGACGTGTTCTGATGGATGACCGGATTTGATGGGGTCAGCAGGCAGAGTTGTATAGGATTTGAGGTCCGATATGGACGATGCATTGGCAGAAGGTCGTGTTCGCGGGCATTCTTCGAGTTAACGGAATAAACGGCCATATCCAAGAGAATTGACACTCATCCGTTACGAAATAGATGGCCACCTCCCTGTGAGGCGTGATACAGTGACTAATGGTGCAGGACAGAGGGATTCAAACGGACAGAGGTAGGGAAACCAGAAAGCTAGGAAGCGGAAACGAACAGTCAAAAAGCAGATTGGCTTTAAAGCCACAAACTGACAAAGAGAAAGCAAGCAGAGAGAGCAGTAGGCAGTAAGCCGAAAGCAAAGAGAAGAAGTCGAGCTGACCTGCAGAAGCAAAGGCAACATCCAACCAGAGTTAAGACAGAGCCAGAGAGAGTCAGAGAGTCTGTGTACTCCAGAGAAGGCTTGAGAGGTTCAAGCAAACTCCTCTGCATATGTCTGTCATGTATTGAGTCTCAGATTGGACTCATACCATTGTGACCAATAGAGGTCAAGATTTAGTAAGGAGAGTCTGTGTACTCCAAAGACGTGGGGGGCCAAGTACATTCTTGTTGATTTGTATCAGTTGCGTGAGACTCAAGTTGAGCTCACTGTTGTAAAAACTCTGCTTGAAAACATAATAGAGAGGCCACCACTGAAGGTTGGACTGAGAGACGTATCCCAGGAGTATTGGGTGAACTCTTTATTAAACTTGTTGTGTTTATATGTGTTCCCTGTTATGTTTTCTTTAACTGCTTCATTGCTTGTGCATTTCACAATCTTATCGATCCGTTGCACAAAATAACATAGGCACATCCATGCACGAGTCTGTAATACCTTATTGTTTGTCTTAGATCAATATAAGATCAGTGTGGGAGAATAACTTCACAAATTGATGCTTTGCTTGCTCTGCTTTCCTTGCTTTAGTTATCTCTACCTTCACTTGAGTAAGAGGCCTAATTAGCACTCTTTTACCAGCCCAACCAAGCCTCTTCTTATGACTGAAATAGCAGGTCTGATATTGCTGCAGAATGAGCCTCTTCTTATGACTGAAATAGCAGGTCTGATATTGCTGCAGAATGAGCCTCTTGTCCCTTGCACGTGTGACTGTAATTAGGCCTGAAATCGTCCTTCCAAACTCAGCCTTCTTCCCTTCCTTCCTCGCTGAAGTAGAGACAACTTCTCTTGCCTTTTTCACACCCTTTTTTAGTCCTCTTCTTCGCTGATTTCAGAGATCACTTGATGGTCTCATTGTGAGGTCGAATGGCCCTATATATAGGAGTCTGTCCCTCCTATTGGGCCAACTTGATCTAGTGAGGCCAACTTGTCCTTAAAATTCCGAATTACTTCTTTTGTTGAGGCCGACATATGGAAGAGGCTCATGACTTTGCTTGGAGGTCATTCTTTGACTCATACATAGATTTTCATGGTGTAATATGCCCACATGGGTCTTCAATAATTACATTGACTCTTTGACTTTCCTAGAAGCACTTAAACATGAGCTTGACCTATCAAATGGGAAAGAAACCCATTCTTGATAATGACAAAAATAATAATTCTTTTCTCTTACACATACAAAGATCAAAATTACATTTATGAACACTGAACCTAATTACACTTTCTTCAACACTCCCTCTTAACTAGGGAGGTATTCATAAATCATTTTACAAGATGTTTGGACATTTTCAATCTGAAGAATTCACATAAGAGAAATCGCATTGGCAATCCATCTGTTATAGCGTCATAGTAACCAACATTGTTTCCACAACAAGGCCTTGGTTGACAGCTCTATCTCTCAGTAGATCAGACCACAATGTTGGCGAGACCAATGGCTATAGACACCTTGATCATTGTTTCTCAATGTACATACCCACTCGGGTGTTCATTGAGTATGACCTTCTAGGACTATTCTTATCTTGGGTTCCCAACCCTCAAAGAATATCAGTCCTCTTACTTACTCTTCTCTTAGATTCTCTACACATCCTCAAAGAGCATCGGATGTCAGATGATTACCCCATCCTCCATTCTTTCTTCTCAAGTGAAGACAAGAATGTTGTGTCTATCTCTCTCTCTCAACAAGGGAAGATATTCCCATTCTTGTAAAGGAATGTACCTAAGCTCCATCTGACCAGGGATTTGCCCAAACTCCCTCTGACCAAGGACTTGCCCAAGCTCCCTTTTAGTTAGGGACTTGTGAGAGTTCGCTGTCAACTAGGCTCTCCTTCTTCATCAACAACTTCTTCTTATGGGTCCTTCAATTGCTTGATCAATTTCTTTCCTTGATGTCATGAAATTCATCCGAGCTTCTTCCTAGTAGGGCATCAACCATCGATCACTTTCCTTCTTAGTTCGTTATGACATTCCTTTCTTCATGGAAAGTAGCCTTCTTGATACATATCTAGAACCTTCGTCATATGGCTACTTCTTTATCATGCTTCTTTCAGGGATCTCCATCCACCACATGAATGCTAGTTGTACTTGAATTTACAACTCTTGTTATAGTAGCCCTGCATGAACTCTTCCAGATATTATTCAAGAAATCAAAAAAATAACATTAAATCAAACAATACCTTACAAGATGGCTCTTCGTCGTGACATCTTGTTGGCTTGAATCATCAGCATCCTGCATGTTCATATCTCCAAGGCCTTTCCAGGTGTCAAGGGTCCTTTGATCTTCTGCTTCCTTTGTCAGAATTCTTGTGCCTTCTTCCGGGAGATGCCTTTAGCAAATTTGTCGGATGTTGATTCCTAGTGTCCATGGTGTCCCTTTTATCCCTGATCTCTTTTCCCATATGCTTCTTTATAGGTTCTCTTGTCAATCGCTTCATGCTTCATATGAGGACATTTCTCATGTTGAGCTTTATTAGTGTGTGAACCATGCCTTCGTGCATATTCTTAATGAAAAGATATCTTCCCTATTCTTTACCATGCTACCAGAGAATTTCCCCATGCTCATTGATACAAATGATGACATGACTTTAACTGAAAACATAGATGCACATACCTCATCTTAGTTCTTTTGTTGATCATCTTAGCTTCCTTTGACAGCTTCCTAAATTGAGATTACCTCAATCTCCTTTGCTTAGCTACATCTTTCCTTGCCTACATATCATCCTTTCTTGACTCCCCATAAGTGGAATTCCTATCGAGATATCTGCTTTTCTTGAAATTCATGAACCCTCTATTGAAGATTCCACCAGAGGATCCTTCATCCTGCAAATGCTCCTTTTTGCTAATGATAGAGACCTTCTAAGATGATTCTTCCCTCTCAGGATCATTCCTTTATGCATAGATGAGGTCCTTCAATGGCTACTTCCTTTCTACCTAGAATATATTTATTTGAGCTATTTATGCACAATGCTCCTATATTCCTGAAGATGACATTCTCATAAATCTTGCATTTTATCCTACTGCTATATGTTCCTATGGTACCCAAAACTTTAAAGAAGACTTATGTGAAGAAGTTGTTCTCAATCATAGCAGAGATCTAGAGGATCTTCCTTCTTCTGCTTCTTATCTTCTTCTTTCACTTCTTGGGTAATGTGGGCTTCTTCTCCTTTCCTGTTATTATTGTCCTTCTTGAACTGAGGACAATCCCTCTTATAGTGTCCATATTCTTGGCAGCCAAAACATTGGACTCTGGACATATCTCTTTTACCCTTTCTCTGTGGACCAAACTTGTCAGATTTCCCTTTTCTCTTGGACATAGCAGCAAATGCCTGCTCCTTTGATCCCACATCATCTTTGGCTTTGAGTCTAGTCTCCTCAATTTTTCATAGAGACCAAAGTTCATTCAACAGGGTAGCTTCCTTCTTGGCATATATACTTGATGTAAAGTTGCCCCATTCCTCAAGTAATGCATTGAGCACCACAGTTGTCATTTCTCTATCTGACATAACTTCTCCCAGTTCTTGTAGATGGTCTATCATCTCAGAGACCTTCATGAAGTAGAGAGTTATTCCTTCTTCCTTGGAGATCTTCATTTTATATAGTTCATTATGCAATGATATCACTTCTCCAACTTTACTAACTGAAACTAGCTCCACCAGCTTATCATATATTTCTTTAGATGTTTCAAGTTTGGAAACATAAGGAATGAGAGGGTCCTTGATGGATTCTATCAGAATCCTTTGAGCCCTTGTTTCATCCTTATTATACTTTGCTGGGGCTTGAGTTTGTTTCTTAGCAAGAACAGTGACACTCCCTTTGATGTAGTCCAAAAGTTCATTTTCTTTGAGAAGTAGATCAATCCTCTTTTTCCATGCAAGGAAATTAGCAGTCCTAACCAATTTGTCACTTTCCTTTCAAAAAGACATTTTGATATTTTTAGAAGAGGACATAAAAATACTTACCTAGAGTGCTAGTGACGAGGAGATCTTGCTTCTTCCTTGATGAATGAAGCTTCAACTTCTTGGATCTTGGAGTTCTTCAAGTTGCTTCCTTTAAGGTGCTTTGTAACATATTTTCTTGTTGATGAAAATTTTTCAATGTGTAGATCTGGAGATCTTCAATGATGGGCCTGGATCTGAGTACCTTTCTTTGAATATGATGAGTCTTTGATGTAAACAAGATCACTGTCCGGAATAGGTATCCAATTCCATGGATTGATGACCTTCTGGACCAACTCAAGGGGGGCAAATATTTCAGCAAGACTGACTTGAAGTCTAGTTATCAGCAGATACCGGTCGAACCCTCCAATGTGTGGAAAACTGACTTCAAATCCAAGGAGGGCCTTTTGAATGGTTGGTCATGCCTTTGGGGTTGACGAATGCCCTCACAACCTTCATGAGGCTAATGGACGACATCTTGCGACCCTTCACCAACTCATTCGTGGTGGTGTATTTGGATGACATTCTGATCTTTATCCAAAGTTGGGAAGAGCATATCCACCATATTCGACATGTCCTCCAAACCCTGCGACAACACAAGTTGTGTGCCAATTTGGAGAAATGCACTTTTGGTATGACCCAGGTTCAATATCTGGGGTACATCATTAATGAGCGGGGTGTGCATGTGTACCCAGCCAAGATACAAGTCATTCGGGATTGGCCAGCCCCAACCACTCTAACAGAGCTCTGCATCTTTCTAGGTGTTGTCAACTTCTACCGTAGGTTCGTATTGGGGTTCTCTCATATCACTTGGCCTTTGAGTCAAGACACTAAGGGATGAGCGAAAGCAAAGTTCTTTTGGTCTGAATCCCAACAGAAGTCATTTGCCGAATTGAAGCATCGCCTCTGCTCTACACCAGTGCTCACATTACCACACTTGTAACAACCATTTGAGATCGAGATAGATGCCTCCGACTATGCTATTGGTGCAGTTCTTACTCAACAGGGGCATCCAATGGCATATCACATTGAGACACTTCCAGACATGGTCCGAAAATATCCCACCTATGAAAAAGAGATGTCTTACATTGTGCAGGCTTGCCAACAATGGAAGCATTACATTATGGGGAAGGAAACAGTCATCCACACAGACCACCGACCCTTGCAATTCATACAGACACAAGGGAAGTTGCAAAACGATCGCCATCCGAAATGGTGCACATACCTGCAACAATTCCATTTGAACATTAAGTACTAGAAGGGCAGCACCAACAATGTTGCAGACCAACTGTTTAGGGCTTTCCCTTGTTGTTCAATAATAAAAAGGCCCTTGAGCCTCATTGTAATACAGTTTAGAGGCATGTAGCTGCCACATCCCATCTCATAGATAAGCTACCATTCGCCCGAGCTAGTTTATTTCCATTTCTGTATGTAAGCATATTTCAGTTCTTTACTATTAATGAAATGAAGTTTTATTTCTACTGCATCTCTGTGTTTATGTGTATTTCTGTATTTTGTTGCATTCCTGCATAAGTCCGAATCATGGCTCCTCAGCTGCTAGGCCGACTTCCCAGCTGCTAGGCCGACTTGGTCTTGAAGAGTATTTTGACAATTTTAATGACAAAAATATATTTCTTTACAAGTTAAAATGTGTCTGATGGGGTCTTGAACTTATGACAATGACTCTTTTAACTTGTTGACCTAAGACAAACCCTAAAGGCACTTAATGGGTGCTTGAGCTATAAAATAAAAGACCTTGAACCGGAAACCCATGCTCCAAAAATAATAATAATAATTTTCTTTCATTTTACAATATACACAAATCAAAAGTACATTTCATGTTTATGAACACCGAACCTAGTTACACATTTTTCAACACTTCCTCTTAACTAGGGAGGTATTCGTAAATGGTACATGGACATTTTCAATCTAAAGAGATCTCATAAGAAGAGTCAGATTGGTAACCCATCTGTTTAGCATCATATCAACCAGTATGGTCATATAGCAAGGCCTTGACTAACATCTCTATTTCTCCACAAGATCAAAGCACAATGCTGGTGAGACCAATGATTTATAGACACTACTGAGAAAAACCTTCAACCCCACAAGGTGTGGTTGGTGGCAGGGAACCCAAAGGAGGAGTTGTCATACTAATCCTGACTCTCTCTGCGTGAGCTATCTCCTAGGTTAGCTAAGGGGGGTGGTCCCTAATGAAAAGTTAAGTTAAAAGCTGTGAGTTTCTAGGAGAGTATTATAGTGAAAATTGATTACTTTTAAGGATTTATGAGCAAATATGATGTAAGCAACTTGAAATAACAATGCCAATCATTAACATGACAAAAAACCATAAAACCAATGCCTTATAAGGAATTTGCTCAACAATTTAAAGATATATTTACTCAAAGTAAAATACAATGCTCTCAAAAGAAAAGGCAAAGTAACCCTGAAATGTAAACAAAAGATTGTTAGCACAAAATATTGCAAGATACAAAAATGCTTTTGAGATAAAAACTTTATGAATCAAAACATGTGAAACATATCTTGCCAAAACCCAACAATTAGTAATTAACCTAGAAATGTAAAAGAAAGGAAATGCTAAACCAAGACATCAATATGCAATTAGACTTGAAGCATGAAAAGAAAGCACTTGTTTGAAAGGATTGCAATATTTTCTTTTGGAATAGACTTTGCATATGAAAACTCAAACCATCAAGAGACAAGTAAAGTAAATGTAATGGAAAGTGCTCTTGCTTAATTTTATTAATTATCTCTTCAACAAGATTACAATTTAACTCTTCAATCATCAGACCTCACCCTTGCCCAAAGATATGGATCTGACAATAAGGAGTCAATAGAGAAGTAGAGGGTCCCTAAGATGTCTACTTTAACCAACTTATGGTCAAAGTTAAATTTTAATGAGGCTTGGGGCCTTCCTATACTAAAATCCCTAGATGAAGTGCAAATTGTGTTAATTTCCTAACTTAAAATAATGCTACATGCATATCTTTCAAAGAGAAATAAGATAGTTACAAAACTTGAGAGACTAGAATGTAAATGAGCTTATATGTGTTTGTACCATTAAATTAAAAATAAGCAAGTAAAATAGAATAGATTGCTTTAAGCTACAATTATTTCAAATAAATGATAACACTCCAATAGTTTCCATGACATATAACATAAATTGACAAAGTACTGAAGCATATACTTGAAGAAATTATGAAACAATTATAACTTGCCAAAGTATGAAGTGTTTACACATAAGATAAGATTTTCTCAAGTTTACAATTTGGAAGCTTATGCATGTGGGAATTTAAATACAAGATTAGTAAAAATTCCATATGGAGTGAAATGTGTTGATTTTAAGCATGTATAAAATAAAATTAAACGTTAGAAAGCTAAGAAAAACTAGAAGCAAAATTAAGCCACCCACAAGAATCCCTCCTCTAAATAAAGGGGATGCCATGGGAAAAATCCCAAGCTCTTTCACACATTTTTTTTTATGTTTTATTAGCGCTTAAAGTGGGTAAAAATACCTCTAAGAGGGCTTCCCACAATATGAGAGAGACCCTTACAAAGATAGAAATCTAACAAAGCTAGACTCTTTCCCAAAAAGGTATAACAATAACAAACTTGATGGAAAAAACTCTCCAAAAGTGATTCGTGAGGCTCAAAATGCCCACGACTTAAATGAGTTTGCAACTCTCTCCCACGTGCTTAAGGCCTCCCTAGAAATCAATCTTCGGATAGTGCAAGGGGGACCTGCATACACACAAGTGAGTAGTTCCCCAAAGATTCTCTTCAAGCTTCTTGCTGCCCAATGCTCAAGCCTATGGGCTGCAAAACACAAAACCAATTGTCATTGTGAAGTTAGGAAAAATAAACCAAAAACTAAACTACAATTTAATATACAAAATACTAGCTCAAGTAATAGGAGTGAACCCCCATACTTGCCTAGCTTTGGAAATGACTCTTGAATAGGAGATATAACTTTGAAAGAACTGGAATCAAAGAAGTATTTTAAATTTAAATGGATGATCAAGTAGCTATAGAGTAAGAAAACTCCATTTTTCCCTTCATTGGATTGAAGATTTTGAGCGAAAAAATGGCTGAGTATTGGATCGTTGCAACTCTATGTTAAAATTGGCAACTAGGGCCAAACTTCATGTGGGTCACCTTATTCATGGCTAATTATATTTTTCTTGGATTCCCTTGTCGAGAGGTGTAGGATTGATCTAAAGATCATCCGATTCCGATAAGTATTTATGGAGATATGAATTTATTTTGAGTATGGATTAATTGTCAAAGTCAGCCAGCAACTTATGTAGGCTCAAGAGCCCAACAAACGCATCTATTCGTCATCAACATTTTGCATATTAATACAGGATGTCTCCTCCTCATTTGGACATACACTTCTCATCACATCTCTCTCTCCTGCGCAGAAAAGAGTCTCTTCTCTCTCCTGTGCAGAAAGGACTCTATCTCTCACACGTGGAAAGGAGGATGCAGATTTTAGGGCTGAAGCTGCAGATCGGAACTTTGACCAGTGTTGACCAACATTCTCTCTCTGAACTGTGCAGTAGGTGAAGGTGACTCTCTTTGGAAGGCTGCATTTTTTGGTGAAGGAATCAAGGTGATCCAACCATCGATTTGGCAAATATTGATTGCCCTAGTTTAGTGTTGATACCGCTGATGCTGCTAATGTAAATCAGACTTTTGTACTATTTTCTCTCTGCTGAATTATTGAAGATAAAAGAAGATTTGATCAAAGGGTTTCCCCATATTGGAGTTTGTCCCTGGCTAGCCGCCACATCTTGTGTCTCTTGTCTTGGATTGTTTTCTGTTGATCATTTAAATGTTCTATCTACATTTTACTTAATGTACATGTGATTGCTAATCTGTGGATACTAAAAGGAAAGATATGTAAATTGCTCTAAGCATAGAACATACCATAATTTAACATGGTATCAGAGCTGAGGTGAAGACAAAGCCCAAGCGAAAGTAAGAGCAATCACCGAAGACAAGGCTATCTAAAAAGAACTATGGGGTCCTCAACACACTTCCCTGCTGAAGAAAAACTCCATGAGAAGTCTAACTACCACGGATGGAAGATGTCTCTCGATCTAACATTAGAAGAACAAGAAGTGCTGGACCATGTGAGAGGCGAAGCTGTCGAGCCTCCATCAAATGCATCCGCCACTGCCAGGAACAAAGGGGACCAAGGGAGAAGTCAAAGCAAAGAAAATCATCCGGGATTCTATCAACAAGCACTCGGTGGCCTATGTTTCTGAGCTGAACACCTCCAAGGAAATCTACGATAGACTAGTGAGTTTATTTAAAGTTAATGATGCAAATCAAGTTTTGTTTCTTAGAAATACGCTGAAGGAAATTAAGAAGGGCAAAGATGAAAATATGCAAGCATATTTCTTAAGGATTACCAAGATCAAGAACGATGTCCTATCTATTGGGGAAGTAATTCCTGACAGGGAAATGGCAATCACAACTCTTGGAGGACTACCATCTGAATGGTATATATTTAGGACTACTCTCCTCAACAATAATGTAGTTCCTGGATTTGAGGAATTAATGGCTAGATGCATTCAAGAAGAAGCAAGAATGGAAGAACAGGAAATGCCCACACTTAAAGGTCATCCCACTACCTTTTCTTCTCATGCTAAAAGAATAAACAATTCCGAGGCTAAATCCAAAAGGAAGACTGGACCAAAGGGTGGAAAAGGATGATGTTACCATTGCAATAAACTAGGGCATTATGCAAGGGAGTGTCCTGATAAAAGGAACTCACACTAGGATGATGATCAAAATCCCTCTCAAGGCAATCAAAGAAATGGCAGGTCAAATGGCCGAGGTGAAAGGAGTGCTGGAAATCAAGGAAGAGGACAACCATTCAAGAAAGCAAGAAATTCTAGGTATGAATCTAACACTGTTGACAATAAGCAGGATGAATATTATCTACCAACTGCTCTATCTACCTCTGCTCCTTCGGACTCGCTGGGAAATTGGCTTATTGATAGTGGTGCCTCAAGGCATTTCACTGGTGACAAAGAAGTTCTCCATAATCTAATAGAGAAAGAAACCAACTTGGAAATTGTCCTTGGAGATAATATGAAATATCTTGTGAAAGGTGTAGGCAATGTCTCTCTTAAATTGAATCAAGGTAATACAATCCACCTATAGGATGTATTATATGTACCTGATCTCAAAAAGAACCTAGTGTCCATTTCGGCAATGGAAGACAAAGGCTACAAGGTAGCTTTCAGCGATGGCAGGGTACATGTATGGAAAAACAATATTAAAGATGCCTTCACTCTTGGGTTTCGAGTTGATTCATTATATCAAGTCGGAGAAAGTCCGCTAGGGGTCATGTCTTCTGACACATCCCTTTAGTCCAAACTATGGCATCGAAGGTTTGCTCACCTTCATTATAAAGCTCTACCTGATGTAAGAAAAATGGTGACTAGGATGCCTGAGTTCAGATTAGAGCAAGAAGGTGTATGTCCCAGATGTGCCGAAGGAAAGCTAAAAAGGGGACCATTCCCCTCAAGCCTAAGCAAGACCTCCGATATATTGTAGTTAGTTCACTCAGACATATCTGGTATGATGCCTGTGAACTCCCTGGGAGGATATTCATACTACCTCACTTTTACAGATGACTATTCTCGCAAGACTTGGATATACTTCTTGAAAAAGAAGGATGAAGTGTTCTCTTGGTTTTGACACTTCAAAGCCTTGATCGGGAATCAAACCGAAAAGAAGATCAAGCTCTTAAGGACTGATAATGGGATTGAATATGAATCTAATGAGTTTCATGACTTTTGTAAAGAGGCTGGCATTAAGAGGGAGACTACTACACCATACACTCCTGAACAGAATGGTGTGGCAAAAAGGAAGAACCGAACGATTATGGAAG
The DNA here is from genome assembly GCA_000404065.3 of Pinus taeda. Lineage (NCBI taxonomy): Eukaryota > Viridiplantae > Streptophyta > Pinopsida > Pinales > Pinaceae > Pinus > Pinus taeda. The sequence continues at coordinate 167,857 of APFE030355896.1, forward strand.
TAGTTTGTGCTATGCTCCATGATCAAAGATTTCTGAAGTTTCTATGGGCCGAAGCTGCAAACACCGTTGTATATGTACAAAACCAATACCCCCATCAAGCATTGGGTTCCAAGACTCCCGAAGAAATGTTCACCGGTAAGAAACCTGACGTATCTCATTTTAGAATTTTTGGAAGCCCTGTATATTTTCATGTGCCGAAAGAGAAAAGAAACAAATTGGGTGCATCTGGAAAGAAAGGAATCTTCATGGGCTATAGTGAAAATACTAAGGGCTATAGAATCTATGTAGCTAGTTAAAGGGAAGTCGTGATTAGTCATGATGTCACCTTTGATGAAGAAATGGCTCTCACCAAGGTGAACAATCTTCCTACTGTGAGGAGCTCTCAAGAAGCTGACACCAGGGAACCGAAAGAAAAAGATGATGAAATAATGCCCGATGTGGAAAAATCCATGGATCCTATTGATCCTCCTCCACCTGAGCCTTTCTCTTCGAGGAAGAGGCCTTCATGGCTTAGGGGGACACATGATGATGATGAAGGACACACAGCTCCCCATGGAACCTTCCGTAAAAGTAAGAAGTTGAACAGGCATCAGGGATACCTCAGTATCATGAGCACGATTATCTAAAATGAGCCTTCATCATTCACAGATGTTGTCAAGCATCAAGTATGGAAGGATGCTATCACTGAAGAATATGAGTCTATTATGAAGAATGATGTCTGGGATGTGGTCCCCAGACCCCAGGACAAGACAGTTGTCACTTCTAAATGGCTTTACAAGATAAAGCATGCAGCAGATGGAATCACGAAAAAGTATAAGGCTCATTTTGTCGCTTGTGGCTTCTCCCAAAAGGAAGGTATAGACTATGATGAAATATTTGCACTTGTTGCCAGATATACCACCATCTGCTCGATCATAGCCCTTGCGGATTCACAAGGATCAAATGTTAAATTGGCAACTAGGGCCAAACTTCATGTGGGTCATCTTATTCATGGTTGATAATATTTTTATTAGATTCCTCTCGTCGAGAGTTGTAGGATTGATATAAAGATCATCCGATTCCAATAAGTATTCATGGAGATATGAATTTATTTTGATTATGGAATTATTATCAAGCCGACCTACAACTCATGTAGGCTCAGAAGCCCAACAATCGCATCTATTCAAACACCAACGTTGTGTATAAATTCAGGAGGACTTTTCCTCATTTGGACTCACTCATTTCATCACATCTCTCTCTCTCTACTACGCAGAAAAGAGTCTCTTCTCTACTGCATAGAAAAGGGTCTCTCCCTCACACATGTGAAGCCGGAAGCTACTGAAACTGAAGCTACAACTGCAGAAGTAAAGTTTGACCTGCGTGGACTAGAAGATCTCCTCATCTGAACTGCGTTGTAGGTTCATCTGAACCTCCTCTGAAAGCCGCAACTTTTGGTGGTGGGATCAAGTCAATCCAACGGACAGTTTGCAAGATATCGAATGCCCTAGTTTGAAAGAAGCCACTGAAACTGAAGTAGAACTGCAGAAGTGAAGTTTGACCAGCGTGGACTAGAAGATCTACTCATCTGAACTGCGTTGTAGGTTCATCTGAATTTCCTCTAAAAGCCGCAACTTTTGGTGGTGGAATCAAGTCAATCTGACGGACGGTTTGCAAGATATTGACTGCCCTAGTTTGAAGGAAGCTGCTGAAACTGAAGCTGCAACTGTAGAAGTGAAGTTTGACCTGCGTGGACTAGAAAATCTCCTCATTTGAACTGCATTGTAGGTTAATTTGAAACTCCTCTGAAAGATACAACTTTTGGTGGTGGAATCAAGCTGATTCGATGGTCGGTTTGTGAGATATCATCTGCCCTAGTTTGATGCTGAAGCCGCTAATGCTGATGTTGCTCATCTAGGGTTTGCTACTGCTGATATAAATCAGATTTATTGTTTGAAATCAATAGATGAAGATCTATGTTTGAAATCAATAAATTTGTATCATTAATTAAAATTTGT
>APFE030355896.1:170889-236293 GCA_000404065.3 Pinus taeda
TGCCTAAAGGTCCTCCTGCTGCCTTTTCTTCTCATGCTAAGAAAAGAAATAATTCTAGGACTAAATCAAAAGGAAAGGCTGGACCTAAGGGTGGAAGAAAAGGACGATGTTACATTTGCAATAAAGCAGGTCACTATGCAAGGGAATTCCCTAATAGAAAGGACTCTCACCGTGACGATGATCAAAATCCCTTTCATGGTAATCGAAGGAGTGGAAAATTCAATAGCAAAGGTAAAAGGAATGTTGTAAATCAAGGAAGAGGACAACCATTCAAGAAGGCTAGAAATTCTAGGATGTACTAAGTGCACTTGACCTCCGAAAGAACCTGGTGTCCATCTCGGCAATGGAAGACAAAGGCTACAAGGTAACCTTCAGCGATGGCAAGGTACGTGTATCGAAAAATAATGTTAAAGATGCCTTTACTCTTGGGTTTCGTGTTGATTCATTATATTAGGTCGATGAAAGTTAGGTAGGTGTCATGTCTTATGACACATCTCTTTAGTCCAAACTTTGGCATTGGAGGTTTTCCCACCTTCATTACAAAGATCTACCCGATGTTAGACATATGGTAACAAGGATGCGCGAATTCTGAGTAGAAAAAAAAGGTGTATGTTCGGGATGTGCCGAAGGAAAGCTCAAAAGGGGACCATTCCCCTCAAGCCTAAGCAAGACCTCCGATATATTACAGTTGCTTCACTCAGGCATATCTGAGGCTGGCATTAAGAGGGAGACTACTACACCACATACTCCAGAGCAGATTGGTGTGGCACCGTACAATTGTGGAAGTTGTCTCTATGGGTAGATGATGTAACAATACCTGATGTGGAAGAACCGATGGATCCTATTTATCCACCTAAGCCTTCCTTTTCCAGGAAGAGGCCTACATGGCTTAGGGGGATACTTGATGATGCTAAAGGACATGCTGCACCCCGAGGAACCTTCAGTGAAAGTAAGAAACCTAACAAGTATCAAGGATCCCTGACCATCATGAGCACGATTTTACAAAATGAGCCTTCATCATTCTTAGATGTCGTCAAGCATCAACTATGGAAGGATGCTATGACCGAAGAATATGAGTCTGTTATGAAGAATGATGTCTAGGAAGTAGTTCCCAGACCCTAGGACAAGACAGTTGTCATGTCAAAATGGCTTTACAAGATAAAGCATGCAACAGATGGAAGTACAGAAAAGTATAAGGCTTGTTTTGTTGCTCATGGTTTCTCCCAGAAGGAAGGTATAGACTATGATGTGATATTTGCACCTGTTGCCAGATATACGACCATTCGCTTGATCATAGCCCTTGTGGCTTCACAAAGATGGAACCTATATCAAATGGATGTCAATACCGCGTTCTTGCACGATTCGATTAAAGAGGAGGTCTATATGGAGCAACCCGAAGGATTTGAGATTTATGAGTGAAAATCTCATGTATGCAGGTTGAAGAAGGCTCTCTATGGGCTGAAGCAAGCACCTCGAGCATGGTATGAGAGGATCGATAGCTACTTGATGAAGCTGGGATTCACTAGGAGTGAAGCCAATCCTAACCTTTACCTTAAGGTTGAAGATGACAAGCCTCTCATACTGTTGTTGTATGTGGGTGACCTCTTTGTAATAGGTGTAGACCCTCTCATTCGCAAATGTAAGAGGGAGTTGGCTTCTGAATTTGAAATGAAGGACCTAGGACCGATGCACTATTTCCTATGACTTGAAGTGTGGCAGAAGCCAGGGGAAATTTTCCTATCTTGAGGAAAATATGTGGTGAAGATATTGGAAAGATTTGGTATGATGGACTGCAAGCTTGTGACTACCTCGAGGATCTTAACTTTTAGAAGTTATATGATAGTGATGTCAGACCAGATTTGGGAAATGCCTCTGAGTTTCATAAACTCATCGCATTAATATTCTTGGTGAACCTCTGTCTGAACATATGTTTTGCAGTTAGCATTGTGAGCTCATATTTGATTGAGCCTCACTGGATTGATGCCAAGAATCTTTTGAGATATCTTCGTGGCACAATTACTAATGGGTTAAGATACACTGTTGGAGATGTGAGACTGCTTGGATATACTGATGCTGATTGGGTACGCAGTGTGGTGGACCGCAAGAGCACTTCTGGGTGTTGTTTCACCTTGGGATCTGCTTTGATACCCTGGATGAGCAGGAAGCAGAAGTCGGTGGCTTTGAGCACCGTCGAAGCAGAGTATATTGCTACTAGCATGGCCTCCTGTGAGGCAGTCTGGTTGCAAAAGCTCTTCAATGAGCTGTTTGGAATCTGGATTTACATTGGATACCACTGTGATTCTTTATAACAACCAGAGGTGGGATTCGATTATTGAGGAATCCCGTATTTGTCAATTGCTCCAGCAGATAGAAATCATCTGGGATATGGTAAGTCGATGAGCAAGGAGGCTCCATCGCATTAAGATGATGTACAGGTCGATACACCTTGTCAAAGCCCCGAGGAAAGATCTAATCTGTGATTTTCCCAAACGACTTGGAGTCGGCAAGAAACCCTTATACAAGGGTCCTGCATGTTGCATACATTGAGCTCTAGGAGCTCTGAGGGCTTGCGGTTCTTATTGGAGCAACATACGACCACAGGGTGACTCACCCTCTCCTAGTGGTGCACACTGGAACAAGATGATTAGCTCTCTTGTGGGACAAGATGATTCGCTCTCTTGTGGAATAGGATGATTCGCTATCCTGTGTAGCAGGATGATTAGTTCTCCTGTGAGGCCTGGATTGATGTGTTCTCCATGGCAATTATAGCAGGATTGATGTGATCTCCTGTGAAGCCTGGTTTGATGTGTTCTCCATGGTGATTGTAGCAGGATTGATGTGTTCTCTTGTGAGGCCTGGATTGATGTGTTCTCCATGGCGATTATAACAGGATTGATGTGTTCTCCTGTGAGAACAGGATTAATTAGTTCTCTTGTCGAGGCATCCTACCCATGCAGTGTGGGACTCATGGGAAGTACCTCTCATCTGATCAATGAGCAGGGAAATGAAGTTAGGGACCATAATAGTACCGATGGACACATCGTTGTATCTACCATACTCCCTATGCTAGGATGACCTCCATTGATTTGGGATCAATGATACTGGTCTGGGACCAGTGGTACATACTTTGAGACTGATTTCGTGTCAATGCAGTACTGGTCTGGGACCAGTGGTACGCACTCTGAGACTGACTTTGAGTTAGTGAAGGACGATACTGGTCTGGGACCAATGGAGTTGTACTCACTATGACACTGATTTTGCGTTGTTGACACTGGTATGGGACCAGTGGTACATACTCTAAGACTGACTTTGAGTCAGTATGATACATCCTCAATCATTTCTTCTTCTTCATAATTCGAACAAAAGCAGAGCAGAACAGAACAATGCAAGAGCAGAGCAGAACAAAGCAGAACAATATAGATCAGTACAGGGCAGAAAAAGACAAAGAACACAGGCAGAATAGTGCAGAGCAGGGCAAGGGTTAGCCTGTACAGGGCAGTGCATTTGATGGATGAATAGTAGTGACCGATAGACAGATTGTAGATGAAGTTCTCCCTAGTTGCGAGGGAGTGTTAAATTGGCAACTAGGGCCAAACTTCATGTGGGTCATCTTATTCATGGTTGATAATATTTTTATTAGATTCCTCTCGTCGAGAGGTGTAGGATTGATATAAAGATCATCCGATTCTGATAAGTATTCATGGAGATATGAATTTATTTTGATTATGGAATTATTATCAAGCCGACCTACAACTCATGTAGGCTCAGAAGCCCAACAGTCGTATCTATTCAAACACCAATGCTGTGTATAAATTCAGGAGGACTTTTCCTCATTTGGAATTACTTATCTCATCACATCTCTCTCTCTCTATTGTGTAGAAAAGAGTTTCTTCTCTACTGCGCAGAAAAGGGTCTCTCCCTCACACATGTGAAGCCGAAAGCTGCTGAAACTAACGCTGCAACTGCAGAAGTAAAGTTTGACCTGCGTGCACTAGAAGATTTCCTCATCTAAACTGCGTTGTAGGTTCATCTGAACCTCCTCTGAAAGCTGCAACTTTTGGTGGTGGAATCAAGTCAATCCGATGGACGGTTTGCAAGATATCGATTGCCCTAGTTTGAAGGAAGCTGCTAAAACTGAAGCTGCAACTGTAGAAGTGAAGTTTGACCTGCATGGACTAGAAGATCTCCTCATCTGAACTACATTGTAGGTTCATCTGAACCTCCTCTGAAAGCCTCAACTTTTGGTGGTGGAATCAAGTCAATTCGACGGACGGTTTTCAAGATATTGACTGCCCTAGTTTGAAGGAAGTTGTTGAAACTGAAGCTGCATCTGCAGAAGTGAAGTTTGACCTGCGTGGACTAGAAGATCTCCTCATCTGAACTGTGTTGTAGGTTCATTTAAACCTCCTCTGAAAGTCGCAACTTTTGGTGGTGGAATCAAGCCAATCCGACGGTCGATTTGTGAGATATTGTCTGCCCTAGTTTGATGATGAAGCCACTAATGTTGATGTTGCTGATCTAGGGTTTGCTACTGCTGATGTAAATCAGACTTTTGTACTATTTTCTCTCCGCTGAATTATTGAAGATAAAAGAAGATTTGATCAAAGGGTTTCCACATTGTGGGGTTTGTCCCTGGCTAGCCGCCACATCTTGTGTCTCTTGTCTTGGCTTGTTTTCTGTCAATCATTTAATGTTCTATCTGAACTTTACTTTATGTACATGTGATTGCTAATCTGAAATAATAAGAAAAGAAGTAAACTATTATAAGCATAAAACATACCATAACTCAACATCGAACCTACATCAGATGGATGTTAAGACCGCGTTCTTGCATGGTTAGATCAAAGAAGAGGTCTATGTAGAGCAACCCAAAGGATTTGAGATTTATGATCGAAAGTCTTATGTGTGCGGGTTGAAGAAGGCCCTCTATGGGCTAAAGCAAGCACCTCGAGCATGGTATGAGAGGATCGATAGCTACTTGATGAAGCTGGGATTCACTAGGAGTGAAGTCAATCCTAACCTTTACTTTAAGGTTGAAGATGACGAACCTCTCATATTGGTGTTGTATGTTGACGACCTCTTTCTAACAGGTGCAGACCCTCTCATTCACAAATGTAAGAGGGAGTTGGCTTTTGAATTCGAGATGAAAGATCTAGGACTCATGCATTATTTCCTAGGACTCGAAGTCTAGTAGAAACCAGGGGAGATTTTCCTATCTCAAGGAAAGTATGTGGTGAAGATACTAGAAAGATTCAGCATGGTGGACTGCAAGCCCGTAACTACCCCGATGGAGCTTAACTTTAAGAAGTTAAGCGGTAGTGCTGCCGGACCCGTTTTACGAAATGCTACCGAGTATCGACAGCTCGTCGAAGCATTGATGTTCTTGGTGAACTCTGGTCCGGATATATATGCTTTGTAGTCAACACTTTGAGCCAACATATGGTTGAGCCTCGTCACTCACATTGGATTGGTGCCAAGAATCTGCTGAGATATCTTCGTGGCACTAATGGATTAAGATACACTGCCGGAAATGTGAGACTACTTGGGTATACTAATGTTGATTGAGCAAGCAATGTGGAGGATCGGAAGAGCACATCCGGGTGCTGTTTCTCTTTGGGATCTGCCTCGATATCCTGGATGAGTGGGAAGCACAAGTCGGTGGCTCTGAGCACCGCCGAGGCAGAATACATTGCTGCTAGGATGGCCTCTTGTGAGGCAGTCTAGTTGCGAAAGCTCTTCAGTGAGTTGTTTGGATTTACATTGGATACCACCGTGATTCTATGTGACAACCAGAGCAGGATCCATTTATCAAAAAATCTCGTATTTCATGATTTCTCCAAGCATATTGATATCAGGTACCACTATATTCGAGATATGGTGCAGAGAGGAGCAATAAGGCTCCAACATATCAGTACAGATGAACAGGTCACCGACATTCTGACAAAGCCCCAGGAAAGATCAAATTCCTAACTCTTCGAAAACGACTTGGTGTCGTTCAGAGACCCTCTGATGAGGGTCAAGCATGATGTACTAAGCTTTGGGGGCTCCAGGGGGGCGCGGGGTACTTCTTGGAGCGACATATGACCACAAGGTGACTCGTCATCCCCTGTTGGTGCACTTTGTACAAGGTAAAAGGTTCAACCTTCGCCTATGACACCCTGTGGCGACTATGGAACATGATGATTAATTCTCCTATGGGCCTGGATGATGTGTTCTCCATAGTGATTGTGGAACGAGATGATTCGTTCTCCTGTAGGCCAAGATGATTAGTTCTCTGTGGCATCCACTGGATAGGATGATTTTCTCTCCTGTGGATAGGATGATTAGCTCTCCTGTCGAGGCATCCTACCCATGCAGTCTGGGACTCATGGGAAGTACCTCTCATCTGATCAATGAGCAGGGAAATGAGGATAGGTACCAGAGTAGTACCGATGGATGCATCATTGTATCTACCGTACTCCCTATGCTAGGATGACCTTCATTGATCTGGGATCAATGATACTGGTTTGGGACCAGTGAGAGTGGTACACACTCTGAGACTGACTTCGGGTCAGTGGAGGATGGTATGATACATCTTCGATCATTTCTTATTCTTCATAATTCGAGCAAAGCAGAGTAGAACCGAGCAGAGCAAAGCAGAGTAGAGCAAGAAGGGTCAAGTCATACGAGACAGTGCATTTGATGGATGGACAACAGTGACAGTCCAACAGATTGCAGATGAAGTTCTCTCTAGTTGAGAGGGAGTGTTAAAATTGGCAACTAGGGCCAAACTTCATGTGGGTCACCTTATTCATGGTTGATTATATTTTTCTTGGATTCCTCTCATCGAGAGGTGTAGGGTTGATCTAAAGATCATTCGATTCCGATAAGTATTTATGGAGATATGAATTTATTTTGATTATGGATTAATTTTCAAAGTCGGCTAGCAACTTATGTAGGCTCAGAAGCCCAACAGATGCATCTATTCACCATCAACGTTTTGCATATAAATACAGGATGTCTCCTCCTCATTTGGACACACACTTCTCATTACATCACTCTCTCCTGCGCAGAAAAGAGTCTCTTCTCTCTCCTATGCAGAAAGGACTCTATCTCTCGCACATGTGGAAAGGAGGACGTAGATTTTAGGGTTGAAGCTGTAGATTGGAACTTTGACCAACGTTGACCAACATTCTCTCTCTCTCTGAACTGTGCAGTAGGTGAAGTTGACTCTCTTTGGAGGGCCGCATTTTTTGGTGAAGGAATCAAGGTGATCTGACCACCGATTTGGCAGATATTGACTGCACTAGTTTAGGGTTGATGCCGTTGATGCTGCTGATGTAAATCAGACTTTTGTACTATTTTCTCTCCGCTGAATTATTGAAGATAAAAGAAGATTTGATCAAAGGGTTTCCCCATATTAGGGTTTGTCCCTGGCTAGCCGCCACATCTTGTGTCTCTTGTCTTGGCTTGTTTTCTGTTGATCGTTTAAATGTTCTATCTGCACTTTACTTAATGTACATGTGATTGCTAATCTGTGGATGATAAAAAGAAAGATAAGTAAATTGCTCTAAGCATAGAACATACCAGAATTTAACACTCTAGGAGTGAGTTGATCTAATTGAGATTTCTCCCACTTCCAGATGGATTCCTGCACACAATACAAAATATTTTTCCTACACACTTGAACAAGTATTAGTTTGCAACGGATTAGAGCAATATAATAAATAAGATAGATCAAACATTCCTCCTAAAATGAATTGGCAAGCTTATCTCTAGAATACTACTCTAAATCAATGATATGTGCAAGATAGCTTGCATACATCAAAACAAGCAAGATGGAAAGTATAAACTAATATTAATTCAATATGCAAAAGAAATTAAAGACAATAGCAATAGCATGAAAGGACAACAGCTCATAACACCTAGAGAACACCAACCAGATAGCCCCAAAGTCTTGATTATATTAAAAAAGTATGCAAGTACAAAATGACAGAATTTCCTCAATCCCAATAGCTCATAACATGATACAATATGAGAGCACATAACCTCATTACATGGAGAGTTGGGAGCAAATCCCAAGGCAGAATGCATGTGAGAACTGAACTTAGAGCAAATCGAAAGAAAGAGCTAGTCTAGTTCCAAGCGGAGATGACAGAGACACCAAGGCAAATCGAATTCCTCATTGGCACCAAAGGAAAATCGAATTCTCCTATATGGCATAGTAAACATATCTATGAGTGAACCAAAGAAATGAGATAACTCCAATCAAACCAAATCAAACTCAAATCAAGTGTCGCCACTTCGGATGATGATCTCAAAGATGCTCTACGCAAATCCCTAGGAACTACGTGATTTCCTCAAGTGAAACTCGTAATCCTCCATGTGAAGTGCTAAGTGTAGAAGCAACTCAAGCTAACAATGAGAAAAGGCCCCACGAAATCTTCAATCTAAATATTTCGTAGAATATTCCTTTAGTACATGAGTTCCTCTAATAAATTCGATTTTCCACATGTGCAACTACTGCTTTATCTCTAGGAAATTCGATTTTGCCAAATAATGGTGTATTTATGATGCAGTGTGCTCAGTCATCTTCTACATGTCCGTTAACTCAACTTTTTGACTTAGGATAATTTCCAAGTCATTTCCATGTCATTCTGTCACATGGAATAATATATTTCTCTCCATTTTATTTAATTCTAAGTTAAATGACACAATTTCCACTAAACTTAGAAAATGTGGGTTTTGAGGTTCCAAAACATATTATTAACCCCTCAAAGTGTGTCATAATAGAAAATTGAGAGTGAGAGGTGTAATTTTTATTACTCATACACCATACAACTTCTCTAGACTACATTTATTACAATTTAAATACAATTTTATTTGCAATTTTTGACCTGTGTGAAATCTAAAAAATTAAAAAATGACTATCTAGACCTATCCAAATTCCACGAAAGTTTTTGTGTGATCTAGTATGGTAATATACATCGACTCTAGACTCTAAGATGTGTTAGGGGCTCAACCTTCAAACTGTCACCTCGGTTTTGGGGTAAAAAGTGAGTGAAAAGACCCAGAAAATTATCCGCCTCTAAAAAAAGAAGAGATAATTAACCAGATAAAAAAAACACTCCAAGGTGTACTCGTTTCTAATCGAGTCCCAACATCCTAGGTCGGTTACAGACTCAAAACTCCTCATTACTAATATCACTTATTACAATTCCGCGCAAGGTGTGGAATCTGGATACAAGAAAGATGAGAAAATAGAAGTAGAGTTAAAAAACTTTGTTGACTGATGATATGTGATGGTACAAGTGTCCTCTAGATCATCCTTGGGCATGGAGTCTTTCATATAATCATCAGGTTCCACTCTAGTGGTCAACATACGCCATCATCATTGCCTTTCAAGGTACATACCCCACCCGGGTGTTCACAAAGTATGACCTTCCTTGGACTATTCTTATCTTGGATAACTAGTCCTCAAAGAATACCGCTCTACTACTACTCTTATCTTGGATGCCCTACCTCATCCTTAAGAGTATCGAATGCCAGATGCTTACCCAATCCTCCATTTTGTCTTCCCAAGTGAAGACAAGAATGACATGCCTATCTCTCCCTCTCAACTAGGGAAGATACATCAACCAAACCAAGCTTGTCTCTCAAATACACAAGCTTCTTATTGGGAAGATATTTTGTCAATATGTCAGCTACCTCCTCATCAATGGAGATGTATTGTAGCTGCAGCACACCATCTTGTACTAGCTTCCGAATGTAGTGATACTTGTTTTTGATATGCTTTGTCTTTCCATGAAATATTGGGTCTTCAGACAATCCTATACAACTGGTGTTATCACAATGTATCATTGTAGGGTCCATTGATCCTTCAAATAGGTCGGATAGCAACTTCCTTAACCAGACAACTTTTGCTTACTTCATAGGCTGCAATATACTCATCCTCAGCACTACTCAAAGCAATTGTTTGTTGCTTTCTTCTCATCCATGAGATCATGGAGGATCCCAAACTAAAACATCCTCCGGTAGTGCTCCTTCCATCCTACTCACTGCCTCACTAGTCGGAAACTGTATATCCAATCAAGTGGACATCATTCCTTCTATGATATTTCAGACAGTAGTGGATGGTTCCTTGCAGATATCTCAATCTATGTTTTTTTGTTATCCAATGATCATACCTCGACTCCACTTGGAATTGACCGAGAACATTTACTGCAAAACATATGTCTGGTCAAGTGTTCACCAAGTACATTAGAGAGCCAATCAGTTGTCTATACTTCGAAGGATCCACATGGCTTGATTCGGAACTCCTTAGTCTTTTTAAGTTTGATCATCAGGATTGTCATTGGTTCGCAATCCATCATGTCAAACTTCTTCAACATCTTGATCACATAATTTCCTTGACCTAGATAGATCTCATCAGGTCCTTGCCAAACTTCCAATTCCAAATAGTAGTGCATCAACCCTAGATATTTCATGTCAATTTTTGCTGCTAGTTGCTTCTTACATTCTTCAATTCGACCTTCCACACTTGTCAAGAGAAGATCATCCACATACAAAAGAATGATTACCGACTCTCCCTTCACAACCTTAATATGAAGGTTCAGATCAACAAAACTCTTTGTGAAGCCTAATCTCTGAAGGCATGCATCCATCCTAGCATACCATGCCCTTGGTGCTTGCTTGAGGCCATATAATGCCTTCTTCAATCTACAGAGATATGTCTTTTTGTATTTAACTTCAAATCCCAAGGGTTGTTCTCTATAGACTTCCTCATCAATTGTGTCCTTCAGGAATGTAGTCTTGACATCCATTTGGTGGATGTTCCATCCCATCGATGTTTCCAAAGAGACCAACAAATGAATAGTTGTATATCTTGTTGTTGGAGCAAATGTCTCTTCATAGTCGATGCCTTCCTATTGAGAGAAGCCCCTAGCAACAAATCTTGCCTTATATTTATCAATTCTTCCATCTGTTGGATGTTTGATCTTGTAGAACCATTTGGAAGTTACCACAAATTTGTCTTCGAGCTTAGGTATGATCTCCCAAACTCCGTTCTTCATTATAGATTGATATTCTTCATTCATGGCATCCTTCCATTCTTGGTGATTAACAACTTCTTCAAAAGTGGATTGCTCTGCTTCTATTAGTTTTTTCATGTAGGTTGCATACCTAGAATATTGTTTGGGCTTCTTGCTTTCCCTGAATGTACCTTGAGTTGCTCCATGGCCGTCTACATCTAGAAGTGTAGACTTCAACCAGTTAGGTCTTTTTCTAGTTGCGTGGATTACTGTATGTTATATAGGTTCACAGGGACCTTCATCTTCATGATTTGATTCTTCTTCCCTAGTAACGTCTTCTTTGAATACCGGAAGTTCTTCATCATCAGAGTCCATAGGGAGATCCTTTGATTTCTTGAATGCAATACTTTCGTCAAATATCACATCTCGACAGACTTCTATCCAGTGTCCTTCCTTTATGTAGATCTTATAGACCTTAGAAGAGTTATTGTAGCCCACAAATGTTCCCTTCATGCTAGATGAATCCAGCTTCTTTCTTTTGTCCTTAGGTATATGAATATAGATAGGACAACCAAATATTCATAGATGATCTATGGATGGTTTCTTTTTAGTGAACACTTCTTCGGGAGTTGTGTTATCTAGTGACTTGTGGGGACTTCAATTTTGTATGTATACAACTGTCTTTGTAGCCTTACCCCACAAAAGTTTCGGTAAATCTTGATCATGTAGCGTTGCTTTTACACTTTCTTCAATGGATCGATTCTCTCATTTTGCAACTCCATTTTGTTTGGGATTATATGGGACTATCAACTCCCTCTTAATCCCAAACTCCTTACATAAAGCTATGATTTCCTTAGATGAGTATTCTCTTCCATTATCGGATCTTAATATCTTGATTCTTCTTTCTGTAAGGTTCTCTACTTCAACTTTGAATTCTTGAAATTTGGTACATACTTCATCCTTGGATTTCATTTCGTAAACCCAAGTTTTCCTTGAACGGTCATCTATAAATGTGACATAATATAGATGACCTCCAAGTGATTTGGGAGTCATAGGACCAAAAAAAACATCGGAAAAAATAAGATCGAAGATTTCTTTTGACTATGAAGCACTGCTTCCAAATGGTCTCTTGGTGTTCTTACCCAATGCACACCCCTTGCATACTCCTTCGTGATCTTCTTTTTGTTCAAGGATTCTATCTACTATTGAATTTAGAGTTGGAAGGATTTTGATATGGAGATAACCGAATCTTCTATGCCAAAGTTCACATGGGCTGATTTCAATTTTAACTAAAGCTTGAGCAAAAGGAGATAGCAACCTATAAAGTCTTCCTTCACGAATCCCAATCACTCCGACATTTTCTATACTTGAGTTTTTACCCCATACTACAACTTTTCCATCAATGAAAGCCACTCTATCACCTTTATCTTCTAGACTTGAAATGGAGAGTAAGTTCTTATGCAAACCTGGAACAAATAGGATGTTGTTGAGATGAATATTGCCTCCATTCTCCATCTCTATTGAGGTTGATCCAATTCTTCTTACAAGATAGCTCTTATTATCACCAAGCTCTACGGAGTAAGAAAACTTTCCTTTTGACAATGTTTTTAGTTGTTTGTGATCACTGATCATGTGCCTTGATGCTCCACTATCGATCACCCAAATTCTCTCATCTTGCAATGTGCCAGTGAGTGCTGAGAAGAGTTTTTGTCCTTTGTCTTGGTCACTTCCTTCTTTGGGGTAAATAGGAGATCCCATACTTCTTTGATGCATTTCTTGAGATGACTTGCCATCTTTGAACACTTCTTTAGAAATTTCTTCAATGTAGTAGAGATCGTCATAATGCCCTTTGCCAACCTTAGCTCTGATACCATGTTGAGAAATCTAAAGTGCAATGGTTAAGATAATTCCTCTTTTATGATAACTGCTTGTGATGTCTTTTTACCTTTTCTTACTTATTAGCTTCTTCACTTATTATTTTGTTCGGATATCATCAAACAACTATAAAAAACAAGGACAATAGTACACAAGAACACAAAATGTAGGTTGCAAGCCAAGGCCAAAACCTCTCCACTTGAGAAGAAAAACTGCAAAATCTCTTCTCTTCTTATAAATTCTTCAATTGACGAATTCCAAGACCTCTAGACCAAGGTAAATACCCTCCAAGACCAAGTCCAACCTTTCTAAATGATGTGTTTCCCTTGTCCAAGTCAAACCCAGTCAAATATCTTCCAACAACACAACTTCGACCCCCGACTTCAGGATTTCGGCCTCTATTGCAGGTCTGAAATTTTCGGCCCCCTGCAACTACAATTGCATCCACACATGTGAGCGAAATTAGCCTTCCAAGGCCTCCCAACAACTTCATTTGCCTTGTTTCCTTGTCTAGGGCTAGTAGGAGACCTAATAGACCCTTTTTCCAGTAAATAGAGAGTTTTGACCTTGAAGCTGCAAACCCTAGTTTCTCTTCTTTGCACGTGTGAGAGAGAATTATCCCAAAAACAATCTTTCTTCATCCTCTTCCTTTTTCGCTTTCCTTCTTGCTCTTCTCCTTTTCTTGAATGAGTGAGTGAATCAATGTGTCTCAAGGAGGTAGAGTTCCCTCCTTTATATAGGCTCTTCAAGGTGGATGTAGATCCTCAAAATACGCTGACTTCCCAACTGCCAGGGCAACTTTGTCTCGAAGGCTATTTCGACACTTTTAATGACAAAATAATTTTCTTTACAAGTTACAATGTGCTCGATGGGGTCTTCAACTTATGGCAATGACTCTTTTGACTTCTTGACCTAGGACAAACGGTAGAGGCACTCAATGGGTGCTTGACCTATAAAATAAAAGACCTTGAGCATGAAACCCAGCTCCAAAAATAATAATAAATTTTTTCTTTAATTTTACAATATACATGAATCAAAACAACATTTCATATTTATGAAGATCAAACCTAGTTACACATTTTTCAACAGATGGTAAAAGTCAAAAAATTGTCAACGAGATTGTTTAAAAGAAATGTTTACAAAATTTTGATCATATACAAAATCTTAATTGCTAGCTGCTTCTTTCCTACAGCAGATATGGAATTCCCATTGGTGCTCCACTAGGCCTGCGTAGATTCTTTTTGTCTTCGTACTGTATAGACTGTGTACATATAATATGATCTCTTGCTGCATGATTCGTCATTAGCCCCTTTCTGTTGTATACCTGGGAAACAAATGTGTTATGTTTGTTATCGATAATAAATACTGCTGTAACATTTAGACATACTTTTTAGTTTGCTTTTCGAATCATGAATTAGGGTTTCATATTCATGCCCATGCCAGATCTGATTGCTTCGAAGGTTCAATGGTTGTTTATTGTTCAAATATGTGCATGTGTATGGTAAATTGCGGCATATTGCAAATATTTTTTCTGCTGAACACATACTATATGTTGCTGCTGAACAATGTTACTTGTTGCTGGTATGCAACAGTTTTCCTTCCACCGTCGTCTATCGAATGATTTTTAAAATTGTGTACATTTCATCATTACAGGCATTAAAAAAATGTTTGGCCTCTTTTCAAAATTAATAAAATTCACACAAACACTTGGGAGAAATCATAGATCTCTCTATTTCTTTATTAGGAATTAGTATTTTTATTTGAAATCCGGTAACTATTTTGGATGATGAAATGGTATATATCAAATATTAATATTATACAATTGAATTTATTTTAGCATTTTCAAAAACAAAGTTTTCAATCCAAATTTGCAATTCAATTTATTTATTTTGTAATCAAATTCCAACAATAATAAATTGTAAAAAATAAAAATATTAAAACATATAACCATTTCCTTTAAAAAAAATCCATTCTCGTCATTTTCTGTTTTCTCCTAAAAGGTGTCTTCTATGCTAACTAGTGCACAAATTTTGGAATAGCGAAATTACTATCAGTCTTGTTAGCCAAATTTGAAAATATACACAACTTTTGGAATAGTGCATTTGCTATCATTCTTGTTAGCTACTTTTGAACATGTTTAGTGGGAGTAAATGAGTTAGAATCTGACTTATAGTGATTTGATGTAACTGCTCAATAGTGTGCTTTCGCTATCATTTTTGTTAGCCATTTGATGTGACTGCCCCTTTTCCATGTTGCTATCAATGGTTAGCGTCGGTTGTTGTTCCAATCATTTAACCAGTACCATTTTAACACTTATTTGATTGACTGATATTGAAACGGGAAATGCTTTCCTCGTTTTACAATATTTAATGCTTCTAATCCATCCCAACAAGAACAATCACGACGCTTTTTTCTAATCCATCCCAACAAGAACAATCACGACGCTATTGTGTAAATGGACTAGAAACACTCAATAGGTTGTCCTCCAAGTATTTCCAGGGGTTTTTTTTTTAAGATTATGTTTGATATCTCACTCTTGTGCTTTGACATTTTTCTTTTATTCGTTGCAGGTTACAGCCATAGGCCAGATGAATATGCATCCATTGATGATATTTCCAATGGAGTTAAGGTATTAGCGGTAACATTGGCTAAACTATCTTCAAACTAATTTCCAATGGAGTCAAGGTATTTCCGGTAACATCAGCTAAACTACCTTCAAACGAATCAAATGCGTGTAACAAATTTCATTATGACGTCTTTGTCTAACATCCATGACAATTCCATTTTTATGGGGTTTCTATGATACACCAATTACAGTTTATTGAATACTTATGTTGGGGCTTCTTATATCGAAAGATTACATTAGCTGACAAAAGAGCTGGAGACTTCCTTTACCACTTCAAGAGAATATTTAGAAAACGAGGGCAACCATGCTATATAGTCAACATGGAAAAGCATGTCAGCAAGTCTTTTAAGAACAGATTCAAATTTCTAATGGACTGATTGCAACTTTCTACGTAATAACAATAATAATTAATGTTAGATCTAAGACTTTTGTGATCCATAATGTAGAAATAAGTCTTTCCGATTAATCACATTGTTAGGATTAATAATTAACTTACATGATATAGATTTACTTTCCTCAGTTCGAATCCTTTGTAATAAAATAACCCACCCCGTGAATCCTTTGTAATAAAATAACCCACCCCGTTAATCGTCGGTTGTGCCAATTCACCTTCGATGGCATCTTAGAAGTAGTTGATATTTATATAGATTCACTTTGTCGTTCGTCCAAATTTGCAAGATATTTATGTTGGCAATAGTTAACTTTTTGCAATTATATTCAGAAATATCCAACAAGCTAACTCATGTTGTCTTATCTGGAAAAATCCAGCACCCTAATTCATGGTTGAATTTTACCATTGCATATTATAGCTCCTCGCAGAGTGTCGAGAATAGAAGAAAAGAAATAGGCATGGTTTCATTGTGATATATTTTCTATTAACTCCTTGTACCATATAATATTTTAGTGATGCAGTTTAATACTAGTTTAGAGATTGGGCTAAGTATATTTAGAGATGGCTAATATATAATTATGTTGATAGATGTGTTTATTTTGGAATAGGGTTTCCAGAATTTTAATTTAATTATCAATAATTATTAGATGGATGGCAAAGATTTAACCTTCATGGAATATTTTAGAATATTCTGAGTAATGTTGAAGTTTGTAGCTATGGCCAGTCTTCATATTATATATTTATCATTGATGTACATGCTATGTAAAGCATGATCTTCATGCTGAAAATTGTTTTTATTTATTAAAAAATTCAGATTTAAATTTTATTTGAAATCCCAAGTGTCTAAGTCGACCTCTCTTCTCCTCAAGTTGACTTTGTCCCCTTTGGCACCCATTCGACCTCATGTTTGCCTATAAATTGAAGTTCTTTCTCCTCCTCAAAGACACAACTCACACAAAGAGAATAACAATTCGTCGAAGCATATACAAGCAAGTCATAGGCATCTGAATCAAGAAAAGAAACCGATAAAAGAATTTTATTGGATTACATATTATCTTTGTGAAGAACAAAGCTATTATCTTGTCTCATATCTGAACCTATGGTGACGCTTGAGCTAATTTGACCCTGCGATACTTGTGAGCAGATCCGAACTTGTAGTAATACTTGGGAACAAATTCAAACCTGTTGTAATACTTGGGCACAGATCTGAAACCGTGGTAATACTTGTGAGAAGTCTGAACTTGTTTGAACAGAGATCCAAATTTGTGAAGAGATCTGAACCTGTAAAGAGATCCAAACTTGTGAAGAGATCCGAATTGGTACAGAAGTCTGTGGTTTATTGTGTGACAGAGATCCAATCTAGTATAGAGGATTTGTGATAACTTCAAAGGCTGGCAATTGTCAGAGAGGGTTGACTTAGACACTTGGTGAAGCTAACCATAACTTGAATTTGATATCTCTTGTTGGATTGGTGCTCTAAAGAAAGAAGATTGTTGGGTTTTTCCCTTGTGGGTTTTTCCCTGGCCACTGGCCTAATTTCAAGTGTCTCTTGTCTATTGTGCACTGTGACTACTTTCTTGTCATTTCTATTAGTTGAATTTCTTAAGTGTAATTATTTGATGAAGAAGAAAGATTAAAAAGAAGCCCTAATAATTCACAAATAATTATCAATAGTTCAGAAATAGTACTTGTACACATTGTACTTCATTTCTCAACATGGTATCAAAGCTTTGGTGAAGGAAGAATGTTGGAGAACACATCTTGTTAATTTCCTCTCTCTCTCTCAAGGAAGAAATCTATTATCTCTATTTACAAGATCTATGAGCAAATGATTTCCTCATGCAAGGAAGGAAATGAACTTGAAGGAGCATCAAACTTCAAGGCATGTAAGAAAAGGATAGATCTTGTCCTAGAAGAACATGAAGTGTTGCAATTTGTCCAAGGGAATGTGCCTAAACCAGATGACAATGATACTACAGGAAAAGCAAGGTTTAGGAAGGGTCAAGGACCAAGGAAAAACCCCACAAAAGGGAAAACCCTTTCAAATTCTTTTTCTATTAAATTGTCATCAAATGTTCAATGGAGAGATTACAATGTCCAATTATCAATCAAGAGTCAAAGTCAAACCTTTGACTATCCAACAAAACTAGCTAATCAATATCCAAATGATAAGCACAATAGTCAAATTTAGTGAACAAGTTAAATCTGCAATTCTGGTCAATGTCAACAACAGCAGAAGCAACAGTCCCAAATGGTCAACGGTCAACATTCAACTTGCCTCCAAAAGAAACTGGCCAGCTATCCAAAAATGCGGCCTTGAATGTTGGTCAAAATACAGTCAAAACAGTCCCAAAACAGTCCTCCAAAATCAATCAAAGTCTGTTGAAACCCTAGTTGCAGAACTACAATCAACCTAGGTCAAAGTGCCCAGAAATATTTGGCCTCCTTGCCAAAGAATTCAACCTCCAAAACAGATCCAGAGACTCAAGTCAAACTCTTCCCAAACACCAAAAAGTCAACGTTGGTCAAAGACAGATTTCAGCCCAATCAGAAATTTCCTCTCTCTTGCTCGCATTTGTGAAAGAGACCTGCGATATTTCAAAAGTAGTTGAAACTCCAAAGAGAAGAAAAAGATGTATGAGATGATGTCCAAATGAAGTTGCCTTGACTTGTATTTATATGTGATTTTGGAGGTGGCTTTTCCATGTCCAGGTTGAATTGTACTTTTGTGTCCTTTTGGGTTTTCTATAAAAAATAATAGTTTTTCTTGAATAAATTAAATTCTTCCAAGTGCAAAGAGGGTCTTCTTTGTTGATTTGTGTAGATTGGGAGGTACTCCAATCCCTAAGATTTGGGGTTTGGAGGGCAAAGCGCCACAAGGGTCACTTGTGGGCTTGGAAACCAAGTATGGGTTTTGCACCAAATCGTGTTTTGGGCATTTCTAGGAGCACATTTCTACATATGATGGGATGAGACGATAGAGGGTGGAAAGATGAATCTAACGCTTCGAGAATTGTCGAATTCTGAGTTGTAGAAGTGGAGAAATGAATTTTTGAAGTTATATGTTGGGATTGCAATGTGAATGTCGAGGTCATCCTAAGGAGTTTTAGGCACATGACAAGTTGGCAACCCCTAAATTATAACGTTGGAGGAGCCCTTGTATTGGATATAAATACAAGGTGAAGACAAGGCTTGTTGGAGAGAAGGTTTATCTCTGAAATTGCTGCAGCAAAGGAGGAAGGGACAACGTGGTGTTTTAGGGTTGTTTCTAGGGTTTGTTTGAGGGTCGAGTTTTTGTGAGGGGAGGTCGAGGCAGCTCCCTAGAGGGCCAAGGTAAGGGGAGGTTGGTTCAACCTACATGGAGGTGTCTTGGGTGCAAAATTCTTAAAGGAAGGGCAGTGTATGGTGTTGTAGGTGGGCCGCAGGTCCTACCTCATCTTTGGAGGGCTGCATGGAGCTGTTTAGGGGTTGTCTATGGTCAGGACAACAGCCAAGGGTGCCAACACCTCTTCAAGGGTAGGCCACAACCGAGGGCAGTTTTGGTGGATGATCAGGGGTTATTATAGCAGGTAAAATACCTTAACCAGTCACAGACATTACATCAGTGACGCAGACTTGGACAACAATTTTGATGAGTGTTGGATCCATGTTTTTGGGTCGGATTTGGATTAGAATTGGAGCATCCTGTTGGTGTTGTGTGGACGACCTTCCATGATGATGAAGTCTGCATCTTAGGAGTAGAACCGACAATGTAGTATTAGGCATCTTTGGATTGTTGGAGGGTAGCGTGTGGATGTCCAAAGTAGCCCTAGACTAGCAATCTTGATGTGATGAAGATAGTTGAAGATTGAGTGAAGTTTGCAGCCTTATGAGTAGCACTTTGATGGTTGAAAGAGGCTACTAGAAGTGAGATTGGAGCTTGAGAATTGGCCAACCTAGAGAGCAGATTTATGAGCGCGTGTACATGCAGCAGAGGTGACATGTAGCAGTGTTAGTTGGCAACCCTCTTGGAGTCTCGATGTGTAGTGGCCTTGATGGACTAAGGCACTACTAGTGAGCATTACAGAAGCAAAGGACTGACAGGACAAGATACGACATAGAAGTTGCAACGAAGTTTGTCATAGGAGCTCGTTGGAGAGAAGGTTTATCTCTAAAATTGCCACAGCAAAGGAGGAAGGGATAACGTGGTGTTTTAGGGTTGTTTCTAGGGTCTGTTTGAGGGTTGATTTTCTGTGAGGGGAGGTCGAGGCAGCTCCCTAGAGGGCCGATGCAAGGGAAGGTTGGTTCGACCTACATGGAGGTGTCTTGGGTGCAAAATTCTTGAAGGAAGGGCAGTGTATGGTGTTGTAGATGGGCCACAGGTCCTACTTCGTCTTTGGAGGGCAGCGTGGAGTTGTTTAGGGGTTGTCTATGGTCAGGACAACAGCCAAGGGTGCCAACACCTCTTCAAGGGTAGGTCGCAACCAAGGAGGGCAGTTTTGGTGGTTGATCAAGGGTTATTATAGCAGGTAAAATGCCCTAACCAGTCACAGACATTACATCAATGACACAGACTTGGACAACAATTTTGATGAGTGTTGGATCCGTGTTTTTGGGTCAGATTTGGATTAGAATTGGAGCATCATGTTGGTGTTGTGTGGACGACCTTCCATGATGGTGAAGTCTCCATCTTAGGAGCAGAACTGACAATGTAGTATTGGGCATCTTTGGGTTGTTGGAGCGTAGCATGTGAATGTCCAAAGTAGCCCTAGACTAGCAATCTTGACGTGACGAAGATAGCTGAAGATTGAGTGAAGTTTGCAGCCTTACGAGTAGCACTTTGATGGTTGAAAGAGGCTACTAGAAGTGAGATTGGAGCTTGAGGATTGGCCAACCTAGAGAGCATATTTATGAGCCCATGTACATGCAGCAAAGGTGACATGTAGCAGCGTTACGTGGCAACCCTCCTGGAGTCTCGATGTGTAGTGGCCTTGATGGATAAAGGCACTACTAGTGAGCATAACAGAAGCAAAGGACCGACAAGACAAGATACAACATAGAAGCTGCAACGAAGTTTGTCATTGTATCTTGTATACCATAGACTGTTGTATTATTCAAATATGGTTTAATATAACGAAGATTGGTGATTGTACGATTTTGTTAATATAACGAAGATTTGTGCATATGAAATTTAATGCTTTACTTTTCCACTGTGCAAAGTAGTTTATGGTTGAGATTCTTGGTTTGGTAGCGTCAGTGATTTTAAGACTTTATCCTAGACCCAAGGTTGTGGAAATCCAACATTCTTCGGATGAGGAAGGTTGTCGAAAGAAGGGAATTTGTCCCTGAGCTGCCAAATTAACACTCCTTCTCAATTAGAGAGAAATTTTTTACGACATCAAGAATGTCGTCATCCTAAATCAAATCATATCTCCTCTTTGCTCATCTCTGCCTCATCTATTAAACACTCTCAAATCTGAAGAAGAAAAATTTGACATCATAGGGGAGCTCAAGCAGCGACCCTCTATCCAAGGACAATATGTGAGATCTACTTACCACAGGGTAAGGATCAGGATCACACTCTATCCCTTTGACCTGTGACAATAGGAAGGATACCACTTACCGTAAAGGTAAGGATCACAAACTGTCCTATTGTTCATTGATCTTCCCAAGTTGACCCTCAAGAGTCAGTGATAGAACACTTGCATCCCTTCACTTTAGCAGGATACCACTTACCATACATGGTAAGGATCATAGTCTATCTCTAGTATGCTCACTCATTGGCCAAATGGGGAGAAACAACTCCAACAAGCTCAACTTGTGGGTAGGATGCCAACTGGGGTATACTTTGTCAAGTCGAATGAATGACAATAAGCAGGATACGACTTACCATGGAAGGTAAGGATCTCAGACTATCCTATTGTCGAAAAATAGGCAGGATACCACTTGTCGTAGAGGTAAGGATCACAGACTATCCTATTATTCAGAGTTCCCTTAACCCCTGTAGTTCTCTTGTTTAATTTCTCTCCCTATGAGCTCAAACGAGGGAGAAGAGCATAGCTTAGTGTCCTCGATCAGCCTGGTCCCTTACCTGAGAGGATCACTTACATCAATCCAAGCTGCTCTCTGAAGACCAAGAGCATCCCTTTCAGCAAAGCCTTGGTGAGTATGTTTGCTATCTACTCATCAGTTGAAATGTGATAGAGTCTCACTACTGCTCTTTGCACCATGTCTCGTATGTAGTGATATATGACCTCAATATGTTTGGACTTGTCATGAAACACAAGATTCTTTGCTAATTAGGTCCCACTTTTGTTGTCGCAATATGCCATTGTTGTATCCAAGACCTGCTCAAACAACGCTCCAAAGAGCTTCCTCAACCATACTACCTCACAGCTAGCCATGCTATCAACAATATATTATACCTAAGCTATACTTAAAGCTACAAATGTTTACAGCTTACTCATCTAAGATATCATGGCAGACCCAAACTAAAGCAACATCCTGATGTGCTCTTCCTGTCAATAACATTTCCAACCCAGTCAACATTAGTGTATCCATGAGGTCTCACATCTCCAACAGTATATCTCAGACCAAAATTGATTGTCCCATGCAAATATCTCAGCACATTCTTGGCAGCAACCTAGTGTGCATGAATAGGTTTAGTCATGAATTGACTCAAGGTGTTGACTGCAAAACATACGTCCAAACATGTGTTCACAAGGAACATCAATGTCCTAATCAACTATCTATACTCAAAGGGATTCGCCAAGTTTGGTCCAACAACATCTCCACATAACTTCTTGAATTTAATCTCCATCGGTGTGGCCAAGGACTTGCATTCTACCATTATGAATTTTTCCAACAATTTCACAACATATTTTCCTTGAGAAAGGAATATCTCTCTGGGATTTTGCTACACTTCAAATCCTAGGAAGTAATGCATCAGCCAAGATCTTTCATTTCAAACTCAGAGGCCAGCTCCCTCTTACACTCAAGTATTAGAGCCTCACTACCTCTCAAGGAAAGATCGTCAACATATAAAACCAAAATCAAAGGCATACCTTAGACCACTTTGAAGTGGAGGTTTGGATCAACATTGCTTCTTGTGAATCCAAGCTTCACCACGTAAATATAAACAAATGTGGGCATACTAGGCTCTAGGGGCTTGCTTCAAACCATATAGTGCTTTCTTCAACCTGCAAGCATGAGTCTTCTTACCTTTTAATTCAAATCCTTGAGGTCTCTCAACATATACTTATTCTTGGAGTATGCCATGAAGAAATGCGGTCTTTAAATCCATCTGGTGAAGGGTCCATCCTTGACTAGTATCAAGGGAAACAATGGATCTAATAGTGGTATAGCGGGCAACTGGTGTAAATATATCATAGTCTTCTCCGTCTTTCTGGGAGAAACCTCTAGCCACAAACCTTGTTTTATATCTCTCAATGCTTCCATCAGCTCCATGCTTGGTCTTGTATAGCCACTTCGAGGTCACGAGAGACTTTACTTTAGGTCTTGAAACAACATCCCATATATCATCCTTTCTAATAGACTCATACTCTTCGACCGTGGAATCCTTCCAAACTTGCTCCTTCACTGCTTCTTCAAAAGTGGGAGGCTCATCCTAGATGATAGTGCTCATAGCTACAACATATCCCTAGTACGAACATGTTTTCTTGCTTTATCTAAAGGTTCCTCTGGTAGGGACATGTCTCTCATCATCCTGTAATGTATCACAGAGCCAAAGGGGTCTCTTCCTAGCCGTAGGATCACATGCAAGAGGGTCCAAGGGGTTCATAGGCTCCATGGGATCATTAGCAATATCTTTATCAGATTTCAGAACAGAAGAACCTTCTAATAGGTCCATGTTATCATCCTTCTTCTCAATATGATAAGGCAAAGAAAGGTCCCTTGCTTTTTCAAGGGCAACATCTTCATCAAAAGATACATCCTTGCTAAACTCGATTTTCTTTTGACTAAACACATATATTCTAAAGGCCTTAGAATTTTTGTAATATCCAACAAACATACCTTTATCCCCAGTAGCTTCTAGCTTGGTCCTCTTGTCCTTTGGCATGTGAAAGTACACAGAGGCAGCCAAATATCCATAGATGACCAACATTGAGCTTCACACCTATACACACTTCTTCGGGAGTCTTATCACCCAGGGCTTGATCAGGAATCTTGTTTTGAACATAGATTGTTCTATTTATGGCTTCTCTCCAAAGGGACTTCGATTGCTTTTGATCATGTAACATGGCTCAGGTAGCTTCCATGATAGCCCTGTTCTTTCTTTCAGCCACACCATTCTGCTTGGGATTATATGGTACACTAATCTCTTTCTTGATTCCAACCTCCTTACAAAAGTCAATGAACTAATTTGAGGTATATTCTCCACCATTGTCAGGCCGGAAAACTTTGATTCTCTTCCCTATTTGATTCTCTATCAATGCCTTTAAGTCCTTGAAAATGTCAAATGCTTCGACCTTATGCTTCAAATAGAATATACATGTTTTCCTAGAGAAATCATCAATAAATATGATATAATAGAGATAGCCACCAAGGGAGTGCATTGGAATGGGTCCACATAAGTCAAAATGAATGAGTTGTAGAATATCATTGTCCTAATTTTACTGGAGGGGAATGGTCCCCTTGACATCTTTCCACTAGCACATCCCAGACATACTCCATTATGACTAGACTGTGTTGAGAAATCTTACTTGTGTTTAGTGTTGGCTTCTTTACTTCTTTATTATTTTATCTTTCATCAAGCAATTATTAATTCAAAAATACAAGAACATCACAAGAACAAGAGACACAAGATCACAAGATGTAGGCACTCAGCTAGGGAAAAAACCCCTCTCCAAGGGGAAAACCCAGTGAAACTCTTCTTCTTCAGTTGAACCTGTTATCACTCCAGGAAAATCTCCTAGGTTGTAGCTCGGAGATGCCTGGTAACATATAATCTTCAATATTGTTCCCTGAACTATTGGAATAAATGATGGTTTGGATCAAGCCAGATAACTATTTCAACTATGTTTTTACTCAAGACATGCATGAACACCCTCAGCTTACAAGGATTTAGACCACTAATGCTCAATAGTCTGTAGATTCAATGAATGGATGGAGAATACTAACCATATCGGCAGATGCATATATAAAACATATGAATGGCTAGCTACAGGCAGTAAAAGAAGCTTGCAAATCTAATTTATCAACGCGGAGATAAGATGACAATTATCTAGCATTAGATACAGAATAAACATGAACAACCTATTCAAGATCAAGCTTAGAATAGAAGATAAAATGGAATATTGAACATATAACAACAAAAGAAGCTTGTATTACTAATGAATGAAGATGAGAAGCTTGAGTAGTAAAGTCTCAATAGTCTCCAGAAGTTGAACCCTTGTTACATTTAGTTTGTAGCCTTTTATAGGCCTTTTACAATGCTCCTGAGCTCTCAAAGGCTCGGAGTCTTAATCTATCCTCCCTGTCCCTTAACTATTTGATTCCCTGAAGGCAAGCATGGCTTGAAGGTTTTCACCCTTCTGACAAAGGAATAACCATCTTCAGGTAGTTTGATGCACTGTCTAGGAGCTCTCTTGTGCCAGAGATGCCCCATAATGTTTGTTTTGATGAGTTGCGCTGTGGCCCTTGATATTTCTGTTTGTTTTGGATAGTTGCGCATGTTGTGTTACGTTGTGCTGCTTCTCGGCCTCTATGTCGGTTTGGGATGAGCTGCGCATGTTGTGGCCCTTTCAAATGTTTAGCAATGCATGCTTTCTATTCACACAAGACAACGTTGCCATATTGTGCACTTCTACCGAAAATAATGATTGTTTCTGTTTTAAATAGAAAACACAGCAACATTGAGAAATCCTGCCCCTCTTTGTCCTTTTCGAACTTCAAAAGTCCTCAAAATTGGTATATATATCTATCCGCTCTGCCCTTTGGGTCGCTGTCGCCTATCGCATACGGCCTGGTCCCTTTGTTCCTTTGTATTTTGAAATATGCTTGAAAAACACTGAAAACACGTGAAAGTTGGCCTTTGGCGGACTTCAAACATTATAGATTTCATTCCCGAACCCTTTCAGGTCTAGGACTCATCGCAATCGGCGCTGCCCTGTTTCCCTTTGTATTTCGTTATATAACGATAATACACAAAAATACATTAAAACCGGCCTTCCTGCGGACTTCAAAATTTATGAAATATCATATATAATGCCATCGAGTTCGATCATCAGGTTGCACCGGGCCATGGTTAGCGCTCCTTAATGTTTCTCTGATAGCAATCTGGTGATGTAACGTGGGCCATCGATCTGCGCATGCGATCGATGGTCCACATTTAATCGTTGATCGCAATCACAATGCCCACATTGTAATCACCAATATGCCTCCGCCGATGCGACCCGCCGATCCGATCATTGACGATCACTGATCAGCGGTGTCTTGTGCCGATTCTTAAGTCATCCTCTATGTAGTGCTGATTGCAATTCGCCGCTTAGCTCTGGGCCGTTGATCAGCCTGATCTAACGGCTGTTGTGCATTGCTCAGTCCAAGCCTCCAATACTTGGTTTTTTTGGCATGTGATGGTTTTGACTTTGAATGATCCTTAAGAGGATTTTGAAGACTTCAATAGCATATATGGATCCATTGGCATGATTTTAAACAAATTTGGAGACTTTGGGGCATATTTAAATCCATTTTTGGGCCATTTGCCAACAAAGCTAACATTGGCTCCTTCTGGGGATGAAAGCCTCCTTGTGAAGTTTCAAGAACTACAAAAAAACGCCTTTCCTGTAAAAAACAAGATCAAATCTTTTTCCTAGTGTTGCATTGGGCATGGAGTCTATTTAGCATGAAATAAAAACTTGAAAAAACATATTTACAATACCAAAGCTTGAAAGCTTTAACTGAAATAAAGTTCGAAGAACAGCCCATTGACTGGGCCATCAAAAACATCTCCTTTCTTTAATGCATCCCTTTTGAGAAAACAGCCACCAAACTGAAAATTGACCCTTTTTACCTTTCTATCAAAGGTTTCTTTCTCTTGGTCAATGTGCATATCAGCAAAATCATCAAAGACTTGCAAAAGCTTATTAATTTGATCATCTACTTTAAAACTTTTTAGCATTTGACATTATCAGGTAGAGATGGTCTATATTTCACCTCATCTCTATATGCTTTCAACCTTGGATGTTTTGCTTGGAAGCTTTTGTACACTTGTTGAATGATAATGTCTGCTTCATACTCTGTTGTGTCATTTGTGACCTGAAAATTTAATATAAAAGATGAATCGATGTATTCCTCTGTGGGGAACACAAGGACTACACCTGTTCCTGCAGCTTCCTTAGAGCAAGTCCCATCAAAGAACATATCCCGATCTGTGGGCCTTCTTCCTCTGTGATCTGGCACACTAATTTCTTAAGCTGAGTGGAGGCCAACTGAGATTCTTCAATCTGAAGGAAACAAGCTCTCAAATCAGTGTTGACAACATAGATGGGATGATTAGTTGGATTCCTTTCATCATTGATTATATAAGTCAACTGAGCCTCTCTGTACAGTCTCCCATTTTCACCTCCAAAAACTGGGACAGTAGCATAGGACAGATCATTTTGCAATGTTCCACCTAATCTCTTGGTCCAGCCTCTGGAAAGCAACATGCCAAACTTTGGGGGTACATCTGCTACCACAATATCCATCATC
This sequence comes from Pinus taeda, assembly GCA_000404065.3. Taxonomy (NCBI): domain Eukaryota; kingdom Viridiplantae; phylum Streptophyta; class Pinopsida; order Pinales; family Pinaceae; genus Pinus; species Pinus taeda. The sequence goes on from APFE030355896.1 coordinate 198,482, forward strand.
ATGCTTTTCATGGGCAGCTGAGACAAAGTGATGGCTAGGTCCTTGATTAATCCTAGGCATTCCACCTCTATGGTTGGAGCTTTGAGGATGATAGGATCAACTGTTGGTTGCTTCTTCTCATTAGCTTGTTGTACTACAGGGACAACATCTCTTTGAACATGAGTTTCCTTGGCGTTATTCTTCTTTGACTTCAGATTATATCTTTGTTGATCTTCAATTTGTAGAGCTTCATTGTCCCACTCTTGGTTGATCTGGTCATTGAATAATGACCTTTCATAGGCAACTAAGGTCAAAAAAGGGGCACTACCTTTGCCTTCCATACAATGGATCTCATCATCTTCTTCAAATTGCTCTTCTTCCATGACTGCATTTTGGAAAGGGGTCTTCACCCTTTGGTCTTCACTGGCATCTTTGTTTCTTTGCAAAATTTGCAACTGGTCATTTGCTCTTCTATATGGATTTGGATTTGGAGGAGCAAAGGTGTTAGGAACTCTTCCTTTCCCAGAGTGCTGCTCAACCTTTAATTTGGAGATCTCAGAGGCTAATGATTCTATCATCTTGGTCACTTTATCTATTTTGGGATCAAAGGATGATGAAGACTCGCCCCTTTGTCTCCTTCTATCAGCATTTCCCTTGAGATTCTTTGCAGCCATGATGTTTGATTCTACTTCCAAGGCTACATCCTGCATATCAGTCGAAGAAGCACATCGTCTCTCCCTCAACAGTAAACAGAAGTCAGAATCAAAGGCACTAGCATAGATGATTCTAGCAGAGGTAGTGGTGGGTTTTACTTCAGCTGGTATCTTGTTGTACATGCAGTTAAATCTCTTATTAAAATCAGACAACAGCTCACCATTTTCCCTCTTTAAGTTCCCAGACTCAGTGTGGTAGTAGAGGAGATCCTTCTTATCCCCTCAATGCTTTAGGAATGCATCATCTAAAGCCTCAATATCTACTATAGATCTTGGGGTCAATTCTCTGAACCATTTTCTAGCCTCTCCATCTAGGCTTTGGACAAAGACTCTCATTTAGACATCATCTTCACTAATGTCCAGGTTACCAACATAGCTATAGAATGACTCAAGGTGTTCTTCAGCTGTAACACCTTCAAACCCAATGAACTTAGGGATATACTTCTGATATTCTCCAGTAGGCATGGCATTTAAAGGAGTGGGCAGTATTAGGGGCCCATACCTAGCAGCTATGATTCTTTCCATTTTGGTAGGTGCTTGTGGACCTGCCATAGCTATGGTGGCTAAAAGAGTACTGGCAGTCTGAATGATAGAGGGCTGAGGAGTGACTGATAAGACTAAAGGAGTATGATGGATAGGAGGTGAGGTTTCCTTTGGGCTTACAACAAAAGGAAAACCTAAAGAATAAGGAGCTTTATGAATCTCTGAGGGTTTCTTTTCACTGCTAGTAGAAGCTATACTCTCAACATGTATATGTTTTATTGCAAGATTTTCTTGAAGAGATATAGGAAATTGTTTAGATTTGCCTGAACTTGATGCTCCTTTCTGCAATACCTTTCTTTCTTTGATAATCTTTTCAGGATCAAGTACTGGGTCAGCTTGTGGCTTCTGAGGATTTCTCCGAGTATGCCTCACTAACTAAGCCAGAACTATGAAGTGGAGTCGCCAAGAGGTTCGTTCTTCAGTGGAGTCGCCAGATAGATGATTACAACCAAAAAAGTGCCCAGACTTTGTTTATCATCAAAGCTGGATCTATGTCATCTCCCAGGGAAGCTGAGCTTCAGTTACCTCTCCACGACAACGGTACCAATTATGTTATCACTCCATGAAACTCTCCTAGGTTGCAACTCGGAGATCCCTGGTAACATATAATCTTCAATATTGTTCTCTGAACTATTGGAATAAATGATGGTTTGGATCAAGCCAGATAACCATTTCAACTATGTTTTTACTCAAGACATGCATGAACACCCTCAGCTTATAAGGCTTTAGACCACTAATGCTTAATAGTTTGTAGATTCAATGAATGGATGGAGAATACTAACCATACTGACAAATGCATATATAAAACATATGAATGGCTAGCTACAAGCAGTAAAAGAAGCTTGCAAATCCAATTTATCAATGCGGAGATAAGATGACAGTTATATGGCATTAAATACAGAAGAAACATGAACAACTTGTTCAAGAGCAAGCTTAGAACAGAAGAGAAAATGGAATATTGAACATATAACAGTAAAATAAGCTTGTATTACTAATGAATGAAGATGAGAAGCTTGAGTAGCAAAGTCTCAATAGTCTCTAGAAATTGAACCCTTGTTACATTTAGTTTCCAGCCTTTTATAGGCCTTTTACAATGCTCATGAGCTCCCAAAGGCTCGGAGTCTTGATCTATCCTCCCTGTCCCTTAACTATTTGATTCCCTGAAGGCGAGCATGGCTCGGAGGTTTTCTTCTTCTGACAGAGGAATAACCACCTTCAGGTAGTTTGATGCACTGTCTGGGAGCTCTCTCGTGCCAGAGATGCCCCATGATGTTTGTTTTGATGAGCTGCGCTGTGGCCCTTGATATTTCTGTTTGTTTTAGACAACTGTGCGTGATGTGTTGCGTTGTGTTGCTTCTCGGCCTCTTTGTCATTTTGGGATGAGTTGCGCGTGTTGTGGCCCTTTCAAATGTTTAGCAATGCATGCTTTCTATTCACACAGGACAACGCTGCTAGATTGTGGACTTCTGCCGAAAATAATGAATGTTTCTGTTTTAAACAGAAAACACAACAACATTGAGAAATCTTGCCCCTCTTTGTCCTTTTCGAACTTCAAAAGTCCTCAAAAATGGTATATATATCTATCGGGTCCGCCCTTTGGGTCGCTGTCACATATCACAGACGACCTGGTCCCTTTGTTCCTTTGTATTTTGAAATATGCTTGAAAAACACTGAAAACACGTGAAAGTTGGCCTTTGGTGGACTTCAAACATTATAGATTTCATTCCCGAACCCTTTCGGGTCCGAGACTCATCGCAATCGGAAATGCCCTGTTTCCCTTTCTATTTCGTTATATAACAATAACACACAAAAATACATTAAAATCGGCCTTCCCGCAGACTTCAAAATTTATGAAATATCATATATAATGCCATTGAGTCTGGTCATCGGGTTGCACCGGGCCATGGTTAACGCTCCTTAATGTTTCTCTGATAGCGTTCTGATGATGTAACGTGGGCTGTCGATCTGCACGTGTGATCGACGATCCACGTTTAATCCTCAATCGCAATCGCAATGCCCACACTGTAATTGCCGATATGCCTTCGTTGATCTGATCATCAACGATCGTTGATTGGCAGTGTCTTGCGCTGATTCTTAAGTCGTTCTCTCTGCAGCGTCGATTGTGATTCGCCGCTTAGATCTGGGTCATTGATCGGCCATAACTAATGGCTGCTGTGCATTGCTTCAGTCCAAGCCTCCGAGCCTTCCAAGGGCTCTTAGCATGCAATGGTTTTGAATTTAAATGATCCTTAAGAGGATTTTGAAGACTTCAAGAGCATATATGGATCCATTGGCATGATTTTAAGTAAATTTGGAGACTTTGGGGCATATTTGGATCCATTTTTGGGCCATTTTACAACAAAGCTAACAGAACCAAGTCAATGTGAGACAACCAAGACCTTTAGACCAAGATAAAGACCTCCAATCACCAAGTCAACCCTCCTTCCATGTATACAAACACTGCCAAAGTCAACAAGGGTCAACACCCTCAAAATCTTCTCCAACTGAAATTTCGATCCCCCCTGAAAAAGAACTTCGGATTTGCAGTAAGATCATAAATTTCGACCCCCTTTAGTTACCTTGAAACCCTAGAAGAACTCGTACATATGAGAGAAAGATGCCCAAAATCTTGTCTTTTCACTTCTTGAGTTTGTCTTCCTTCCTCTTGATTTCACACGTCTTTCTTTTCTTCTTTCACTACAGATCAAACCTATTGTAAATGAATGCGAAGGAGATTGAATTCTCCTTCTATATATACATTTCATTGGGTCGAATTGCCCCAAACAGGGTCAACGTGGTGAAGGAGGAGAAATGACATTTTTTACTCAAAATAAATTTTCTTAACATGATACAAAAAGCGAAGAGGGTCAAATATATATGATAATGACTCTCATGACTCAAGAAAAACCCTAGAAGCATTCAGTGGATGCTTTGACCTAATAAACAAGTTAAAAGAGCATGAAACCCATGCTTTAAAAATATTTTTTATTTCTTTCTTTTTCAATATTTCAATAAATACATAAGGATAAAGTAGAATAGAAATTATGAAGATCGACCATAGTTACATTTTCAACACTCCCTCTTAACTAGGGAGGTTCATAATTGTACAAACAAGTACAAGGATGAACTCAAATTGACATGTTCTTAGAAAAGTATCAACATGCACAATGCTAGGGATCTAGATACCATCTAGGGTAACTGTCAAGGTATCAAGCCAACAAGGACTAAGGTGTCATTAAGACAACTTTCCACTATAGGTGCCATCAGGCTACAACCAAGGTATCAATCCAATTGGACATAGATACCATTTAGGCCTCCATGCCAAGACACCAACCCTTGCAGGGATATAGGTATCATCTAGGTCAAGATATCAACCCTAAAAATTGGTCTCCATATCATCAAGACCAAGATACCCTCCCACACAGGGATCTAGGCATCATCTGGGCCAAACTATAATTGAGATCTCAATACCATTTAGGCCAATATTTGCTCCCAAATACCATCATACTGGCACACAACCTAAGGTATTAATCTCTCCCTCTCAACGAAATCAAATATATCCACCAATCCAAGCATGCTTCTAAAATATTCAAACTTCTTGTTGGGGAGAGACTTTGTCAACACATCAGCTACTTTTTCATTTGTCAGATCATATTGTAGTTTCATGACCCCATCCCGTACCAAACTCCTAATATAGTGGTACTTATTCTTAATATGGTTAGTCCTAGCATGGAACACATGGTCCTTAGAAATTTTGATGCTACTTTGATTATCACAATTTATAACTATGGGATCCAAGGGCCCTCCAAACAAATATGACAGAAGATTCCTTAGCCAAACCGCTTCTTTTCCAACCTCACAAGCAACAACATACTCAGCCTCAACACTACTCAACACAACCAAGTCTTGTTTATGACTCATCCAAGAAATCATCGTGGATCCCAGGCTAAAACAACCACCAGTAGTGCTTCTTCCCTTTGTCTAACTACCACCCCAATCAGAATCGATGAAACTTGTTAATCAGATTTCCTTTCCATCACACTTTAAATAGTGATGAATAGTCCCACACAAATACCTCAAAATATTGCTGGCAAGTATCCAATGATCATGACGTGGTTCCAACTGAAATTGACTTCATTCACAACATAATATATATCGGGTCTAGAATTCACCAAATACATCAATGACACAACCAACTAATGATAACATGTGGGATCAATGAGGCTAGAGTCTAAACTTCTCAAGTTATTTATGTTAGTGATCATTGGAGTTGTTATAAGCTTGGAATCCATCATACCAATCTTTTGTAGAATCTTGATAACATATTTTCCTTAACCAAGATATATCTCTTCAGGTTTCTGCCAAACTTCTGAGCCCAAATAATAATGCATAAGTCCTAGATATTTCATTTCAAATTTTGCTGCCAACATCTTCTTACATTCTTGAATTGTATGCTCCACCCATGTAAGGAGTAAATCATCCACATATAATAGAATAATGATTGGTTCATTCTTCACTACCTTGATGTAGAGGTTTGAGTCTGCAAATCTTTTGACAAATCCAATCCTTAAAAGATAGGTACCCATTCTAGCATACCAAGCTCTAGGTGCCTGCTTCAAGGCATATAGAGCCTTCTTCAATCTGCAAACTTGAGTTTCCCTACTATATATCTCAAAACCTTCTAGTTGTTCAATGTACACTTCTTCATCTATGGTTCCATTCGAGAAAGTTGTTTTAACATCCATCTGGTGGATGTTCCATCCCATAGTAGCTACTAAAGAAATCAAGGATTTAATAACCTGGCTCTAGGAGCAAATGTTTCTTCTTAGTCCACTCCTTCCTTTTGAGAGAAACCCCTTGCTGCAAATCTTGCCTTGTATTTATCTATGCTCCCACCAACATCATGTTTGATTTTGTAGATCCATTTAGAGTTGACAACAAATTTGCCACTAGGTCTAGGAACAATTTCCCAAACCCCATTCTTCATGATTGATTGATATTCTTCTTGCATAGCTTTCTTCCATTCATCATGATTAGCAGTTTGTTCAAATGTGGTTGGTTATGCTTTAATAAGTTTCGTCATATATGTTGCATATCCAGAGTACCTCTTTGGTTTCTTCCTTTCTTTGAAAGTACCTTTTGCTGCTCCATGTCCTTTGACATCTTCAAGTGTGGCTATCAACCAAGTTGACCTCTTCTTTACTTCAGGAATGATTGTAAGTTGAATGGTTTCACTTGATCATTCTTCTTCTTGATTTGTAGGTACTTTGTCATGTTGCTCTTCTTCATCAAAGAGTGGTATATCTTCTTCATCAAACTCAATGAGAATTTCCTTGGACTTCTTGTATGCAAAACTTTAAACAAAAATGACATCTCTACTAACTTCAATTTGTCAATCTTCTTTTATGTAGATTTTATAAGCCTTTGATGAAAGGCTATAACCGATGAAGATACCCTTCATACTGGTAGAATATAACCTTTTTCTCTTATCCTTAGGAATATAAATGTAGGCAGGGCATCCAAATATTCAAAGATAATCTACATTTGGCTTCTTCCTTGAAAATGCTTCTTCCAATGTCGTATTTTCAAGAATTCTACGAGGACTTCTATTTTGTATATATACCATCGTCATAGTTGCTTCTCCCCATAAGAATCTTGGAAGGTCTTGGTCATATATCATGGTTCTAATGCATTATTCAATGGTTCTATTATTTCTCTCTACTACACCATTTTATTGAGGACTATAGGGAACTATGAGCTTCCTCTTAATACATGCTTCCTTACAAAAGGATATGAGGTCCTTAGATGTATACTCACCACCATTGTCAGATCTAAGGGTCTTTATCTTCCTTTCTGTCAATGTCTCCACTTCTAATTTGAATTCTTTGAAATTTTCAAAGACTTCATCCTTGGATTTGAGAAGATAAATCGAAGTCTTCCTAGAGTGATCATTAATGAAGGTCACATAATATAGATGGCCCCCAATAGACTTATCTACCATATGTCCACACACATCGGAATGAATGAGGTCTAATACTTCTTTAGACCTTGTGCCACTGCTTGTAAATGGTTTCTTTGTATTCTTTCCCAAATCACACCCCTTACATACTCCTTCATGGTCCTCCCTCAAGTTGGGGATGCCTTTCACCATTTGACTTAGGGAGGGCAATATTTTATAATGAAGGTGTCCATACCTTCTATGCCAAAGCTCAAAGGGACTAATATCCATGTGAACAAGAGCTTGAGGAGGAGGTGTTAGAAGTTTATACAACCTCCCCTCGCGAATCCTAATAACCTTAGCCTTTTTAATACTAGAGTCCCGTCCCCAAACACAAACTTTTCCATGATTCTACATGTTGGAAAAATCACCGCACCTCTATGGAATCCGTAATTTCCACCCTGGGGATCCTAGTTACTGATTTATAACGTTTACCAAAACCTGCGGGTTTTGGTGTAACGACAAACCTCCACATGGTATCAGAGCTTAGACCCAGGTTCGATTCCCCCGAATTGCGTTTGAGGGGGGGTGTTGGAAAAATCACCGCACCTCTATGGAATCCATAATTTCCACCCTGGGGATCCTAGTTACTGATTTGTAACGTTTACCAAAACCTGCGGGTTTTGGTGTAACGACAAACCTCCACACTACAAAGGCAATTCTATATCCTTTGTCTTCTATACAAGAAATAGAAAGTAAATTCTTTTTCAAACCTGGGACATAAAGAATGTTGTTGAGATGAATTTTTCCACCATCTTCTAGTTCCAATGAAGTATATCCAAGACCTTAAATTGCATAACTCTTTTTTCTCCAAGCTCCACTGGATGAGATGATGATCCTTTTGATATGGTTTGAAGTTTGTCATGTTCTCCTATCATGTGTCTTGAGGCTCCACTATCAATGATCCAAACATTGTCATCATCAAATGTACATGTAAGTGCATAAAAGATTCCTTTGTATCTTACTCTTTGATATATTGTAGATGACCTTAACACCAAAGCTTCTTGCAACTTCATTGTAGATGACCTTGACACCAAAGCTTCTTGCAACTTCCAAGAGACATTTAAGGGTCTTGAGTCCCATCTTCAAATAGCTTTCCATTAATGAGGTGCTTAAAGGGATCTTCATTTCAGGAGTGATTTCTCTGAAAATTCCATACTATAATCCTATTGGAACAATTGGAAATTATTCTCCTAATTGTTAATTTAATTTAAAAATTTACATGTTGTTTGCTGCGAAAAATACTGAATAAATCACACTACAATCTACACAAATAAAATTGTGGAAGAATAAACGTTGGAATAAATGTTAGCACACACCAATAAAAATAACACAGTTATTTTTGGATAAAACTCCTCGGAGAAACCCAACTTGGGAAAACCAGTGCAATAGATGAGGGTTTTAATATTATGCAACAATGAAAAAACCGAGTACAATCTGGATGCTTGAAATTGGCAATCCACAGCAAGAAAATCTAGGCAAAATACTGAAGGGAATTTCCCTTCTCCCACAAGCAATCTCTAGCACGACTTTCCTTTAGAAAATTGGTAGTCCAAACCTCAACATCCACCCTCCTGCGTTGCCTTTGTGATGTCTCCCACACATGTGGCTTGAAACTTCCTCTGATGAAGTCGTTCTGCCTCCAGCTACTAAGGAAATCGTCTCTCCATCCTTATGGAACGTCTGCCCGACCTTTGGAACTGAGAACAATTTTTCTCACCAGCAAATCGATCTACCTTGTTGAAGCTACTGCATAGAGCCTTTATGCTGCCTCTCTAGGATAACTTGGCTCTCTTGTTGCTGCCTCTCCGGATCTGGAAATATTTCCTCTGGACTCCCTTTCCCTTCCCCTCTCACACTACTTTGATCTCTCGCTCTCTCTCTGACAACTGACTACTGCTACTCTGGAAATCGATCTGCTCAGAAATTGACTTCCTCTTATAATCCTATGTTGGAGCAGCAACGGCCAAGATTAAAACTTAATCAATGGCTAGGATCATCTGTGGATCGATTCGTGTGAGTTTCTAGATGTTTCTTGCCTTGACTTAATTAATATTGATTAATTAACCATATTCCCTAAGTTTGGACTTAGGAAATATTTAGAAACTAGTTAATAATCTAATTAAGTCATTTCTATGAGGAATTTCCAGAAACGATTTCTAGGTTTTGGAGATATCATGTCTTCTAGCCTCTCCAAAAACTTTCAAAGCTAGAACACATATGATGCTATAAAAACTAACACTCCCTCTTAGCGAGGAATGTGTTCTAATTCGACTGCACACCTTTTAGCAACACCTTGTCTCTGCATCATTTCCTATCACGCTGTTGATGTCTGACCATACTGCCCACCAACCACTACGCAACTTTGATATACATTGCATCTATGTTGCTGTTGGCCTTGCTGAACTGTTTCCAACACTGCATTTGCACTACAACTCCCTCTCATTTGTTGTTGCAACTGCAACATTTGCAACTGAAAAGCATCCAAAATACTGAATCAATTGTGATCAGTATAATGCATTTGTCACCCGAGTCTTTGACTGCTGCTAGTATTTGCATTGTCGTTGAGGAATCTACGTTGTTGTTGACTCTGCATTGTGCCAACTACACTGTTGCCAACTCTGCACTACTAGTCTCTGCAACTGTCACTCTGGCATTTGACTGCATCAACTATCACTGATCCATCATGTTACTTAATAATGTGGGCCCCCATACCAAGGTATTGATTCATGAGGTGGACTCCTCAAAGATCCTGCCCATTTGTAGCACTCTGGGGCTACAATACTAAGTCACCCAACCTCACTCCTGGACGTATATTGAGAAACATAGCGAATTCTTCCTCCAGTATGGAGGAAAGCCTATCCATCTTTGTTGAAGCTACCTATTAGCTCTGCTTCTCCTCCTTGTCCTTCTTCCTGAGAGGACACTTGGTACTGTAGTGACCGAGCTCACCATACTTGAAGCACTTCACCTTTGACATGTCCTTCTTCTTCTTCCTCTAATCTCCTTGTCCCTGACTAGGACATCTCCTTGTCCTTGACTGGGACCCTTTGATGCGAGGACCACATTCTCCTCCTCCTTCACCATCTTCGATCTGCTGCTACTGCCATCGATGGAGATCTCTAATAGAGCCCGTCTCAACTCCTCCTGCTGCAAATCAGCCCACATCTTGTCCTAATATGGTAACTTGTATCTACCCAATATGCTTTGGACAAAGCCCTACCAGTCCTCCGAGACACTGTTGAGTGCCAATCTCACAAGCTTTATGGGTTGAGGTGCTGCCCCAATAGCTAACAACTGGTCCTAGACCTCCTGAATCCTAGTGAGGAAGGGGTATATGCCTTCCCCCTTCTGCATCTAGATGAGTCTCATCTTCTCCTCTAGGTACATCTTATGCTGCTCGAAAGTACCCTGGTACAATGTGGAGAGAGCTTCCCACATCTGCTTGGCAATATCTTTTCTAGCTATATGTGAAACAACACGATCCCGGACTCCATCTAGGATCAACTGCTTCGCATGTGCCATCTCCTTCTTGTACTCTTTTTACTGATCTGCATCATGAATAATCACCACCATTGCATCAATATAGGCTTTCAGGCCATAGTCATGTAGAAGGAAGGACATCCTTGCCTTCTAGATGACGTAGTTGGAAGCTCCTGCATCCAACCTATCTTGATCATGAAGCCTTGCAGTGGCTATCTCAATGAACTGTTGAAAACTTCCTCTTTCCTTCTACTCGACTGCTACTTTGCTACTCGCACTCCCTTCTGGAGTGAGGAGATCCACTTACAACTTCCGTCGATCTACAAGGAAAATCAAACTTCATTGAGACTAGAAGTTCCCTGAGGAAAATTTTCCATTTGTGCGTGTTCTTCCCTCTTCCACCCTGGCATTGCCTCTACTCTAGCAAATTGCTACAAAAACCTCTACGTCCAGCTAGAGATCTGCCCAACAAAAGTACTGAGTTGCTCCCTCTACCTTTGGAATCACTTGATCTAGAAGGATCGAATTTTTCTACCACACTCAAAAAACACAGACCTCCACAAGTGACTTGGTTCCTTGGAAAAAATATTGCATTGCCCTTGGGAATTTTAGCCTATTGCCCTTGCTTAGCAACGGAATTCATTTCCTTCATTTTTGAGCTCTCCATTTGATCAACTACGCTTTGATACCATGTGAAAATTCCAAAGTGGAATCTTATTGCAACAACTGAAAATTATTCTCCTGATTGTTAATTTAATTTAACAATGTATTTGTTGTTTGCTACGACAAATAATGAATAAATCACACTGCAATCTTCACAAATAGAACTTCAGAAGAATAAATGTTAGGAAGAAATGTTAACACACACAAATAAAAATAACATGGTTATTTTTGGACAAAAGTTGTCAAAAAACCACTGTTTGGGAAAACCAATGCAGCAGATGAGGGTTTTAATATTATGCAGCAGTGAAAAATATGAGTACAATCTGGATGCCTGAAATTGGCAATCCATAGCAAGAAAATATAGGCAAAATACTTAAGGGAATTTCCCTTCTCCCATAGGAAATCTCTGGCACGACTTGCATGCATAAAACCATTTGTCCAAACCCCAACGTGAGCCCTTCTGCACTACCTCTGTGTTGTCTCCCACACATGTGGCTCGAAACTGCGTCTGATCATGTTGTTATGCCTCCAACTGCTGAGGAAATCATCTCTCCGACCTTCTGGAACTGAGAATGATTTTTCTCACTAACAAATCAATCTGCCTTGCTAAAGCTATTGTGTAGAGCCTCTACGCTGCCTCTCTGGGATAACTCGAACCTCTTGTTGTTGCCTCTCCGAATCTTGAAAACTTTCCTCAGGAATCACTGTCCCTGCCCCTCTCACACTGCTTCGATCTCTAGCTCTCTCTTTGACAACTAACTATTGCTACTCTGAAAATTGATTTACTTAGAAATTGAACACACTAAAGTGTCTTCTCCATCACCACATCGACCTCCTCTTATAATCCTTTGTTGGAGCACCAACAACCAAGATTAAAACTTAATCAATGGCTAGGATCATCTCTGGACCGATCTATGTGAGTTTCTAGATGATTATCGCCTTGACTTAATTAATATTGATTAATTAACCATATTATTTAAGTTTAGACTTAGGAAATATTTAAAAACCGGTTAATAATCTAATTAAGTAATTTCTAGGTTGAATTTCGAGAAACGATTTCTGGGCTTTGAAGATCTCATGTATTCGAGCCTCTCCACAAATTTTCAAGGCTAGAACACATTTGATGCTACAACAACTAACACTTTCCTTCAAGTATTCCTCCTTTCAAAAGATAACCAACAAAGTAATCTTCAAACAGTTCTTTCTTCACCTTAGCTCTAATACCATGTTGAGAAATCAATATATGTAGATTATTAGGGTTTTGATTCCTCTTCCTTGATAATTACTTGTGTTTAGTGTTGCCTTATTTACTTCTTTATTATTTTATTTTTCATCAAACAATTATCAAATAAAAAATACAAGAAGATCCAAGAACAAGAGACACAAATTGTAGGTAGTCAGCCAAGGAAAAAACCACTCTCCAAGGGGAAAACCCAGCCAAACCCTTCTTCTTCAATAGAACCAAGTCAAAGTGTGAGACAACCAAGACCTTTAGACCAGATAAAGACCTCCTCCAACCACCAAGTCAGCCATCCTTCCATGTAGACAAACAGTGCCAAAGTCAACAAGGGTCAACACCCTCATAATATTCTCCAACTGAAATTTTGGTCTCCCTACAACAAAACTTCGGACTTGCGGTAATATTAAAAATTTCGCCCCCTTGCAGTTACCTAGAAACCCTAGAAGAACTTGCACGTGTGAGAGAGAGAGGCCCAAAAACTTGTATTTTCACTTCTCCTTGCGTTTGTCTTCTTTCCTCTTGATTTCACACTTCTTTCTTGTTGTGTTTCATTACAGATCGAACTTGTTGTAAATGAATGCCAAGGAGGCTGAGTTCTCCTTCTATATATATAGTTTACTGGGTCTAGTTGCCCCAAACATGCCTGACTTCATAAGGGCAGGGTCGACTTGGTGAAGGAGGAGAAAATGACATTTTTGACTCAAAATAAATTATCTTGACATGATACAAAAGCCTAAGAAGGGTTAAATATATATGATAATGAATCTCATGACTCAAGAAAAACCCTAGAAGCATTTAATGGATGCTTTGACCTAATAAACAAGTGAAAAGAGCATGAAATTGATGCTTTAAAAATAATTTTTCTTTCTTTCATTTTTAGCATTTCAATAAATACATAATGATAAAGTACAATAGCAATTATGAAGACTGATTGTAGTTGCATTTTCAATAGATTGAACATCAGGCATCCTGGAATCTAATCTTCTAACTTTAGGCAGGGCTTCATAATGTAAATGTCTCAACCTTCGATGCCATAGCTCACTTTGATGATTGATATCATGGAACATTGCTTGCAGTGGTTTCCAATGACTCCATAGAGTCCTTCAATTATTGATCTCAAGGTGAAAGAATCCCTCATGCAAGATTTTGTAGGCCAAGTGAGGACCTTTCCTTTTATGAAAGCTACTCCCATCCCTTTGTCTTCCAAGGCAAATATAGATACCAAGTTCTTCTTTAATCTCGAAACGTACATAACATCATGTACAACAGATTCCCCAAAGTCCAAATGAAATTTAACAGAACCAAAGCCCTTCATAGGATGAGTGGAGTTGTCTTCAAGGATGATCTTTAGATTTGTCTCCCTCTCAACCAGATTTGAGAGGACTTCTCGGTATCTAGAGAAATGTCGAGAAGCCCCACTACCTACCAACCAATGATCACAAGAATCTAGAGGAGAAGAACTAGAAAGAGCATAAATAAGAATATATTTAGATTGAGTACCAACTACATTATTTGCATACATGGAGTTCCTTGACCTATTTTGAGGACAATGGCCTTCTTCCCGATTGTCAAGAGCATCTCTTCTATTTCTATCATCTCCTCTTCTTATATCATTGAACCTGTTGTTGGTGAAGCCATGATTGTTGTTGTAATTGGACCTTGGAGCATCTCTCTTTTTCGAACAATCTTGGGCATTGTGACCATGCTTGTGACAATTGCAACATTCAATATTCCTTAATATTCTATATGAGTCCTTTGATCAAGGAGCATGCTTTCTTAAACTAGATGGCCTTCCTTTTCCTTTTCTCGTCTTGTCTTGTGCAACAAATGCAAAGGGCTCTCCTTCATGCTTTTGAATCCTCCTTCTGGAGATCATCATGGTTTCTTCTTGGGTAAATTTTCCAACCAACTCATCAGATGTAACAAAATAAATAAATAAATCATTGTTGCTTATAGTAGCAATGAAGATTTCCCAAATAGGAGGAAGACCTTGAAGAGTGACCAACACTAACTCTCTATCAGATTTAGGCTCACCAGCAATCTGCAATTGATCCCTTAGTTGGGATATCCTCATGACATAGGATTGCACAGAGTCCCCCTTGTTCATCTTCATGTCCTTAAGTTGATTCTTCAAGGAGATGATATGATTCAAATTGTTGACCTCATACATCCCAACCAACTTATCATAGATGTCCTTAGACTTATTCAATTTCCAACATAAGTTAGCAAATGATATTTCAATGAATCAATAAGAATTTTCTTGGCTTTGAGCTCATCTTTATTATATTTGGACTTGGTAGCAGAAGGAGCATTTTATGGTGGCTCGGGTACTTTTCCTTCCACATTCCAAAACATCATTGTCAGTTAGTATGACTTCCAACCTGATCTTCCAAGCAACGAAGTTAGATGAGTCACCCAACTTCTCTATGTCTTTGAAGTAATAGGTAGACATATTGATCAAGTCAAATAGGCTCCTTTAGCATCTTCCAAAGATGATTGCTCTTGTCTCTTAATTCCTTGGGTTTGTCTTCACCTTAGCTCTAATACCATGTTAATTTTCCACTGTTTTATGTTATTACAATCACTTATCCTAATCTTTTCGTTAGTTAGAAACCAAATTTATTCCTTGGGTTTGTCTTCACCTTAGCTCTAATACCATGTTAATTTTCCACTGTTTTATGTTATTACAATCACTTATCCTAATCTTTTCGTTAGTTAGAAACCAAATTTATTCTTCCAATGATAAATAGAAATCGTAGATAGAACTATAAATGCAATGTACAATAGAAGACAATCAAGAGAAATAACAAGAGACACAATATTTGGTCAAAGACCAAGGAAAAACCCCACAAGGGGGAAAACCCTTTCAAAATATTCTTCTATTTGATTGTCATCAAATGTTTAGCATAGAGATTACAATATTCCAATTCATCAATCAAGGGTCAAAGGCAAACCTTTAACGATCCAACAAAACCAACCAATCAATATCTAGATGATGAGGCCAATAGTCAAATCTAGCCAACAAGTCAAATCTGCAATTCTAGTCAAAGTCAACGACAACAACAACTGTCCCAAATGGTTAATGGTCAATGGTGAAATTGCCTCCAAAAGGGCTTAGTTAATTTTCCAAAAATGTAGCCTTGAATGCTGGTCAAAATGCAGTGAAAACAGTCCCAAAAAGTCCTCCAAAATTAGTCAAAGTCAAAGTTTGTTGAAACCCTAGTTGCAAAACTACAGTCAACCAAGGTCAAAGTGCCCAGAAATATTTGTCCTCCTTGCCAAAGAATTCAGCGTCCAAAATAGATCCAAAAACTCAAATCAAACCAAGTCAAACTCCTCCCAAAAACCAAAAAGTCAACACTGGTCAAGGTTGGTCAAAGACAGATTTCAACCCAATCAAAAATTTCCTCTCTTGCTCGCATGTGTGAAAGAGACCTGCAATATTTCAGAAGTAGTAAAACATCCAAAGAGAAGAAGATGTGTGCGATGATGTCCAAATGAGGTTGTCTTGACTTGACATATATATGTGTGTGTGTGTGTGTGTGTGTGTGTGTGTGAGAGAGAGAGAGAGAGATTTTGGAAGTGGCTTTTCCTTTTCTAAGCCAACTAGTACTTTTGTGTCCTTGTGGTTTTTCCATCAAAATAATATTTTTTCTTAACCAAATTAAATTCTTATGGGGGAAAAGAGGGACTTCTCCAGATGAGGAAGGTTGTCCAAAGGAGGGCATTTGTCCCCGAGCTACCAAATTAACACTTGAATGGGGTTGTAGTCCCTATGTCACTTTGACCTAAATTAGGAAGAATGGTGTGATGGACAAACATTTTCCTATGTCATTGTATGATGACCTAATTAGAGTTATAGTCCCCGTATCACTTTGACCTGTATAGGAAAATGGTTTGGTAGAGGACAATCATTCTCTCTATGTCATTGTATAGTGACCTGATTAGGGAGGTTACCCCTATGTCACTTTGACTTGAATTATAGAGAATGGTCCTAGAGGTTGTAACCTCCCAACATCTTGCTTTAATCTCTTTCTATAGTGAGCTTGTTGGTATTTCACCTAGACTATGTTTATAGTTGTTTGATGGTGAACCATGATTATGATGATGCTAGTGATTTTAATATTGATGATGATGTTTATCTTAACCTTGATATTTCCTTGGAGAATTTTGTCAACTTGATATTATCTTGTTAGTCATTATGAATATCTTCCTAGCTAAGAAGGAGTGTTGCAGTTTGTAGCTATGGTCAATCTTCATATTATACATTTATCATTGATGTGCATGTAAAGCATGATCTTCATGCTCAATTTTTATTTATTAAAAAAGTCGGATTTAAATTTTATTTGAAGCCCCAAGTGTCCAAGTCAACCTCTATTCTCCTCAAGTCAGCTTTGCCCCATTTTGCCTCATGTTTGGCTATAAATTGAAGCTCTTCGTCCTCCTCAAGGACATAGCTCACGCAACAAGAATAACAATTCGTTTGAGCATATACAAGCAAACCTTGCACATCCAAATCAAGGAAAGAAGTAGATAAAATAAGGTTATTATTTTACATATGATCTATGTGAAGAATGAAGCTTTTGTCTTGTCTCAGATAGGAACCTGTGGTGACCATTGAGCAAATATGGACCTATGATACTTGTGAGAAAATCCAAACCTATGGTGATACATGGGAACATATCCGAACATGTGGTAATACTTATGAACATGTCCAAAACTATGGTAATACTTGTGAATATTCTAAACCTGTATGAATATATATATATATATATATATATATATATGAACCTGTAAAGAGATCTAAACTTGTGAGGCATCCACATATGTGTCCAAATTGGTACATAAGTCTATGTTCTATTGTGTGACAAAGATCTGACCTAATACAGAGAATTTGTGATAATTCATGAGGCTGAAAATTGTGACAAAGGGCTGGCTTGGACACTTGGTGAAGCTGACCATAACTTGACTTTGACATGTCTTGTTGGATTGGTTCTCTAAGGAAAGGAGATCATTTGGTTTTCCCCTTGTGGGTTTTTCCCTAGCCACTAACCTAATTTCTGGTGTCTCTTATCTATTGTGCATTATGATCTCTAATTTCTTGCCATTGCTATTAGTTGAGTTTTTGAAGTGTGTTTATTTAATGAAGAAGAAAAATTAAAAAGAAGCCTTAATAATTCACGAATAATTACTAGTAGAAGTAGTACTTGTACACATTGTACTTGTTTCTCAATATGTAATATACACAAATCAAATGTTGAACTTTATTTCCGAAGTAGTTATGTACTTTTTACCCTTTAATTAAATTGATTAATTAAACAAATGTTATAGGAACAAGTGTCATATGAAGTGAATTATGGTTTTTTGGATATGTGGTATTGATATATCATGATATTGGCCCATGGTATTTTAACAAAGTCTATTTACAAATTAAGAATCTCTATGTAAAAGTGGTGAATCTCCATGGTTAAGAATATGGGTCCATGTTTTTTAAATATATTTTAACTTATATATTCATTCTTTTTATAATTAATAATAATAATAGTTTGGGAAATTATTGAAGAATTTGTTGTGATGTAAAATTGTTGATTGAGGAACTAAACGCATAGCGAAACCCTAGCAGCGCTCTGCAACTCGCTGCCAATGCGCAGACCTGCTCCTTGCTCACAGGCGGCATACAGTGCGGCGCTCATTGCAGGACCGTTAGCAGCAAACCTGACAACGCCTGACTGAGCATCACGATATGTCCTCCCAAATGGGAGGGGCGGGTACCCAACCTTCCCCTCCTACGCGCAACCACATCATAGCTGACGGCGCACCAGAAAAGACACAGGCTTCTACGAATCCGCTCTCTGAGCCAGGACAGAACTCTGAACAGCCACTAAATCTAGATCAGATTGCACAGACAGATGAAGAAATGCCAGAGAGTCCAAAAGCGTCACAAACAAGGACGAGATCAACAACATGCATCCCCAAAGCGCCAGAGAGAATTCGAGTGGAGCTTCCAAGCCAACGCATCAATGGCGAGATACAATATATGTCAGATCATGCGCTCATTGGAAAATTTCTGGGCTTCTGGCCAACAGAAAAAGCCATGTATGGTTGGATTGCCTCCAAATGGAAGCCTAAAGGGCACATCTCTGTGCTTATGGGTCCTAAAGGCTTCTTTACGGTCATATTCACCTGCTTAGAGGACAAAACAAGAGTATTTGAAGGTGGCCCCTATTTTTTCAACTCTGCGGGTCTCTTCTTACGGGACTAGAAACCTAGATTCAATCCAGACACGGAAGACCTCAGTCAAGTGCCGGTCTGGATTCGCATGTACTCTCTACCTACGGAATACTGGAGAGAAGAAACTTTACAGGATATCGGCAACAGCATTGGTACTTTCATCAAGGTTGCTGAGGAAACAAAAAGGCGAGGATCTACCTCCTATGCAAGGATCTGCGTCCAGATGCAACTCAAAAAGACCCTAGCGGAATCGGTAAGCCTCTATCACGATGATTATGAGTGGATTCAACCTCTTGATTATGAACATATTCCTTTTCGCTGCCGAAAATGCCATCTACATGGGCATCTGTTTAGGGAATGTCCTCTGAATGTCCAAAGCCAACCCATAGCAAAGGAGCCTGTCCAAGATTCTGAGGGGTTTGTCAAAATACCCCAACGCCGAAGACATGCCAAGAAGACGAATGCTGCTCCCTCCTCTCCAAAATCCCAGAAAGATCCCTCCTCTAGCCACTCGAAACTCGATACCTCGAACAGATTCCAGATCCTCACTCCTGAGGAATCCTCTGATCCTCAGCTCCAAAAAAATTCTCATGCCTCTCCGCCCCCCATACATGATGCTACAATCCATAAAAATCCTCCGCACCCATCAGCCTCAGAGATAATAGGAGCTCCTCTAAAGTCGAAGCTAAAAATGCCAATGACAGAAACGGATCCGCAGATCTCAGATATGGATCTAGATGCAGCTCTAGCTCTCAGTCTACATGAAGAAACAATGGCAGATCACCTGAATGTTCCCATCAACATGGAGGAAGATATAGAGACTGTAAGTCTAGATGGGCTGGACATCCTCAAATTAGAGGAGGCATGCAAGAAGAAAGCATACACCACCATACACCCTGGGGACATAGACAAATTGGAGGGAGTACTAAACAAAGCTCAACACAAAAAATGCCTAGGAGTTCAGGCAGGCAGCGCCTGGGATGGAAAAAAAATCTTAAAAGAAACAAAGAAACGGGGGCGCAAAACAGAGCTGTAGCGAACCATCATCATAGGTGAACAATTAATGGAATCTGGGAGATTCCCGAAATTAACAAGGTTCTACAAGGCCCAACCACATAGTTCCTCATGAAGCTCATCTCCTGGAATATGAGAGGGCTCAACAGCTCCGCAAAACACAGAATGTTAAAAAGCATGATACAGTCTGAAAAACCAGCAGTAGTCTTTCTCCAAGAAACAAAGAGTACCATCACAGCCATAGAGCAACTCTTCAACAAGACTTGGAGCGGAAGCCAATCCATTTCTATAGATGCGATGGGAGCATCAGGCGGAATATCCATAGCCTGGAATCCGCAGATCTTACAGATGCAAAACTTCCAGGCAACCCGACATTTCATTCAAGCTACATTCCATCTTATTGGAACGGATATTCACGGCCATCTAACCAATACATACTTTCCTCAAGACCCGCAACTCAAAATAAAAGCGCTAGAGGCGCTAACAAGCTTGAACTCCTCTAGGAGCTATCCACTCTGGATCAGCGGAGGTGACTACAACATTATCACACACCTGGAAGAAAAAAAGGGAGGACGCAGGAAACTGGAAGACGACAGCACCAGCTTCAAGGAGTTCATCAGCATTAATCAACTCATCGATGTGCAAACTTCAAACGGCACCTTCACCTGGACGAACAAGCGCAGAGGGATACACCACATTGCCTCTCGTCTTGATAGATTTCTGCTCTCAGACAATGCCATACATCTGGGAGGAGACTTTCAAGCCTCCATCCTGCCTCAAGGGGGATCGGATCACTGGCCCATCATGCTGCAATGGACCAGACCCGGGAAACAATGCAATAGACCTTTTCGCTATGAAGCTTTCTGGTCTAGTCACCCAAACTTTAAGGAAACGGTCCAGACCGCATGGAGAACCTTCGCCCCTCCAGAAGGAGCCAAAATGTACAAATTTCAACAAAAACTAAGGCATCTCAAGCAAGTTCTTAAGGCCTGGAACAAAAATCATTTTGGAAACATCACGGAGTCCAGGAAAAATTTAGAACAGGAAATGAATGCTCTCCAACAAACCATCATCACAGAAGGCAGAACAGAGGAACTTGCCCACAAAGAACAAAACCTTTGGACAGCCCTAGAAGCAAGAAGATCGCAAGAGGAAATACTCTGGCGCCAAAAGTCCAGAGTGAAATGGCTTAAGGAAGGGGAAAAAAATACAAAATTCTTCCACCGCACCACCATCCAGCGAAGAATGAACAATAATATTGCCTTCATCAATACCATCCAGGGGGAAAAACTTGAAAGGCATGAAGACATGGAAACAGAGCTTAGAGATCACTTTCAAGACATTCTCAAAGAGCCAACAAGAAGCAGAACGGAGGCCATTCTACAGATCACAAGGCATATTCCCAAGCTCATCACAGAAGATCACAATAAAATCCTTCTTCAACCGGTCTCCAAGCAAGAGGTAGAGGACGCAATGGCGCAGCTCAAAGATGGTAAGGCCCCTGGCCCGGATGGCTTTACATCTAACTTTTTTCATGAATTTTGGGATCTAATAAGCAGCGAAGTCTGGGATCTGGTAGAGGAATCTCGCACCATGCACTGGCTCCTCCCCTCCTTGAACTCCACCTTCATAGCGCTCGTTCCCAAAGGGGAGGAGGCTCACACGCCTGATAAATTTCGACCCATTGCCCTATGCAATGTCATATACAAGCTCATTTCCAAAGTCATCGCCAATAGACTCAAACCCCTCCTGCCTCTGCTAATTCTTCCAGAGCAGACAGGGTATGTCGAAGGACGCCAAATCATGGACGGCATCATCCTATCCAATGAGGTCATCCACTCCCTAAAGATCCTCAGAAAGCCAGGTATGATCATGAAGCTTGATCTTTCAAAAGCTTTTGATAAACTTAGCTGGGAATACATTCAGCATATGCTTCTTGCCTTTGGCTTTTGTCCCACTTGGACTCGCTGGATAATGAACCTCATTTCCTCGCCCAGCTTCTCCATCCTTCTCAATGGCTCTCCCTCAAAGCCTTTCAAACCTTCGAGAGGTATAAGGCAAGGGGATCCCCTCTCCCCTTTCCTTTTTGTCCTTATGGCGGAAGGTCTCAGTCGCTTAATTCATCATGCTGTAGCCTCTAGAACCATCAAAGGTATAGCACTTCATGGTCTGCCACCATCATCGCATCAACAATTTGTTGACGACACAATGCTTTTTGGACACCCCTCCTCTGCTGAAGCCAAATCCTTCAAAGCTCTTCTTGATCTATTCTCAGACGCCTCTGGCACTTCCATAAATGCTTCTAAATCTTAGCTCTTTTTCTTCAACACGCCTCCTTCCACTCAGAGAAACATTACCCGCATCCTCGGCTTCTCTACAGCCGCGCTTCCCTCCAAGTATCTTGGTGCCCCTCTCATGCTCTCAGCTCTTAATCAAACTTCGTGGAAATCGCTCCTGGACAAGCTCGAAGCTAGACTCTCTTCCTGGACGTTCAGGTCTCTCAATATAGCCAGTCGTGTGATCCTAATAAAATCTGTGCTACAAACCATGCCTCTGTATCTATTCTCCATTCTTGCTGCTCCGAAATGGGTCCTGAAAGGCATTCGCAATCTACAACGAAATTTTCTATGGGGATCAGCGGGTCTAAATAAAAAATGGGCCTTAGTAAAATGGTCAGAGGTCTGCCAGCAAAAGTCCAACGGAGGTCTAGGCCTACGGGACCCACTGCACAGCAACAATACTATGGGCGCCAAGGTTTGGTGGAACTGGCTTGTTAAACCACACATCCCATGGGCGAAGCTCTGGCAAGCCAAATATGCCTCGGGAAGCAACTGGGAAGATCTAATAAGATTCAATCCTAGCAGCTCAGGATCAATGATCTGGAATGCTGCTAAACTTCACAGCACATTCATTCAAGAAAACAGCTTCTGGGAAATTCGATCAGGGAATTCAGCGCGGTTTTGGAAGGACTCCTGGCAGCAACTCCCACCGCTTGCTTCAATTTTTCAAAAACCGCTATGGCAAAATCACATGCAACGCAACAACATTGAAAGCATCACCCAGTTCTGGCAGCTTACTGAAGGCACATATTTTCAACAATGGAAACCAGTGCACACATGGCAGGAGAACTGGCATGGCGAATCTTATGAGGATATTGAACAGGAGCTAAAACTCAGAAAGATCAAAAAGTCAAATAAACAGGATAGATTAAGATGGGGGCACACGATCAAAGGGGTCTTCACAACAAAAGAAGCTTATAATCTCCGATATGCTCCAAACACCATCGACAAAGATCAGTAATGGGACAACATCTGGCAATCTCCTATATGGCCTAAAGTCTCCACTTTCTTATGGCTTTTGAGCAAAAAACGAATACTTACCTGGGATAATCTGCAACGCAGAGGTTTCATAGGTCCCTCTCAATGCCCAAACTGCTCTCTAAACACAGAAACCATCCTACATCTGATGGAAAATTGCCCCCTTGCCATGTTTCTTTGGAATCACATTGATAGATGCACCCAAAGATCAGGCAATTGTCAAGAAGATATAGCCAATCTTTTGAGAACCTGGCCCAAGATGCCATATCAAAGTCCCCTTTTGAACACTCTCTGGACTCTTATCCCCGGCTTTCTCTATTGGACCATCTGGAAGGAAAGAAACAACAGAGTTTTCAATAATAAGAAGCACCCCCCAGACATCCTGTGGACTCTATTCAAGCAAAGCATTCAAGAGACTCTTATGCTCAGGACTTGGCAGGACTCGGATTGGCCATCGTCCCCCCACGAGATAAGAGTATGGAAGTCTTGGGATATTCATGTCTCCCGTCTCTCCCTTTCCCCCACTCAGATACCTCTCAAGACTGTCTCCCCCTCTCACTGGTCCCCCCCGACCTCGGATGCCTTCAAGCTTAATTTCGACGGAGCAGCAAAGGGGAATCCCGGGCCTGCGGGATTTGGTGGAGTCATTCGTAATGACAAAGGGAACATCCAGCATATCTTCTTTGGATCGATAGGACACGACACCAACAATGCAGCTAAACTGGAAGGACTCTGGACAGGTTTAGGCATAGCTGAACAACAGTTTTTATCCGATAATCGTAGAGGGAGACTCCCAGATTCTGATCAACGCAGCCATCAGAATACAATCGGGAACTCCTGCAACCAAAGTAGCCTCCAGCTGGAGATTGCTCAGCAGACTAGAATCACTGGAAGCAAGGCTCAGAGGTCCCAACAGCATCACCTTCCAGCATGTAAAAAGAGCAGCCAACAAGGTTGCTGATCACTTAGCCAATCAAGGAGTTGATCTGAATGGCCCCTCCTACTCAGGTAAGCTCAATGACACTACAGACTCTCAACTTCAACATGTTTGCCTGTCCCTGGCAACTCAGGACCTCTTACTCCCGGATGCGGGTGACAGATAAGAATTTATGGGAGCGGACTGCGGCATTCAATGCCAAGTGGCCGTCGCCTCATGCCACTTGGGCCGAAGGCTCCCGAAGCTGTCCGGCCAGCCTTAAATGCAAGACCTCCACCGCAGATGCAAGGTTAAGAGGTAGTGAGTTCGGTTCGATGAGCAGAGAGGGTCATTCTGCAGGAGAGCGAAGCTCTGGTTATCTGCAACCAGGCTTCAACTTGGGAGTATTAGTCGATTTTCGTCATGGTCTGGTGGCTCTGTGGGACAATGCGGGTCAGAGATTAGCTTCAAGCTTAGATTGTTGGGCCTGGTTAGCTTGTTGGGCCTGGTTCGTATTCTGGTTAGCTTGTTGGGCTTGGTCAGCTTGTTGGGCCTGGTTCGAATTCCGTCCCGACTCGATTCCTTTGCTGGTTCGAATTCGGTCCTGGTTTAACTACGGTGCCAGTTCAATTTCACGATGACCCCAGTGCAATCTTGTTGCAGCGGTGTTAGCAATATGCCGCGAGAACGACAGAGGGGTGCCTGTAGGCGGGGTGGCATGCGAGGCAGAGCCAGATCTTTGGCCTCTGAACCTCACTCCTCAGAATCTTCGGAAGGAAATCGCCCGCCACGTTACACAGAGCGCGGCAGCGGGCGAGGTAGAGGACGTTCTTTGGCATGCCTGTTTGGTGGGCATTCATCCACCCGGTTCAGACACACCTGCATATTGGACAATGCCGTCTACTTTGTCTCGGTGCGCATTGAAAAATGCGAGCACCATGATTGGCCGAGTGACCCAGTAGCTCCTCGTTCACCACCGCCTGCTCGGGGGCAGCAATCTCAGCCTGTGGACGCCGAGGGTGAAGTGGCGAGGGACAACGCTGGCCCCAGTGGTGGAGAAACCGCACCGCACTCCGACTACAGCGCTTCAGAATTCCCTGGCTGCCCGGTGGTGGAGGAACCAGATGGCAAATTCATCCCGCCTTCAGTGGAGGAGACACCCAGCCCTTACACCTAAGCTTGCAGCGTGGACGTTCGGGGTCGTGGCAGCAGGTCGTGAGTCTGTTTTGTCTATGTCCTTATCCGTTTCTGAGTCTGTTATGCTCCATTCTGTCCTGGCTTCTAGCCTTAGCATCTGTAATGGTTATGTCGGAATATAGGTCGGTCTTGTTCTATAATTTCAGTTACGTTATGCACCTTAACAGAATTGTAAGAGTCTGTAAACTCCTCCCCTGCGACAGCAGGGAGAGGATGGGTCAGTTTTTTGCAGTTTTGAACACTGTCATAGCTCTTGTTTGGGGTCAGCGGATAGCTCGTCGGGCACAGTCTCAGTTTCAGTGTCATCTTGTTCAGGTTGCCGACCCATGGCAGCAAATGTAACCCTCTGTACTCTTTTTGTATTATAATAGAATTAGTCCAATTTACACAAAAAAATAATAATAATAATAGTTTAAAATAAAGTTATAATTAATTAGTTTTTATGTTTTTCTTGTAACTTTAGAATCATGTATCATGAAATAAATATTTTGATGTTTCTTATGGATTAATATCTATCCACATCTACCAATCATTTAATTTATAGAGCTACATACTATTTTACACTAATTAATTAATTAACTAAAATACATGGGAAAAATGCTTCAACGGTGTAATAATATTTTAGAAAACAAGTTAAATTTAATAATAAATTTAATTGACTCGAATTATGTGACCTTTACCTCACCTCTATTCAAACATGTTTACAACGGCTCATGTTTACAATATCTGGGCAATAAAGACTTCGCCTTCTGGTACAGAAAAGGCTCTATTTGCTCCATACAAGGCTCTGTGATTTGGAAAAGCTTCCGCAAAATACAATCCTTTTTCTTACAACATCTCTCACGGAGTTTCCAGAAAGGAACCCAATCTTTGGAGCTGGGGAGGAATGTTCTATTCCACTGGAATTTAAAAATGCCTTACATCGTGCGGGCATCTTTGTATGGGGACAAGTCATTGCGGGCTGGCAGGGGTCTTCACCTATATGGAAAGAAGCACATAGTATGGGTCTACAAGGACAAGAGGCCCTACAATGGAACAAGATTTTGGCAAACATAAAAAAATATAGGAATTTGTCGTATGGAGTCCCGTAACTATCTCACATGGAAGGGGAAAAGGAGGATTGATAGTATAAGTGTTGTTGATACCTATTTATCTTTATCCAATATACCACCTCCCCAAATAGGTCAGCAATTTCCCACAGCTTTATGGAGAACAGGAATTCCAAGCAAAATCATAATTTTCTCTTGGTTATTTTTTCACAATAAAAACCTCATATGGGAGAATCTATAGAAGAGGCATTGGCAAGGTCCGGGCATTTTTTCTATTTGAAAAGCTAAAGCTGAAAACAATGAGCACATCTTCCTACAATGCAATCTCACCACTCAAGTATGGAAAAACTTATCTAACTTTTTTGGTTTATGTTTTATAATGCTTTCTTCCATAAGGACTCACTAGAATGGTGGAGTGCATAGAAGACTTCCTAGAGATCCATCCCCTTAATATGTATATGGACAATTTGGAAATGGAGGAACAATTTCTTGTTCCAAAACAAGAAAGAAGAGTTTCAACAGATCACTCACAAGGTTATCTCATATTACAACGTTTACATGCCACTTTACATGCCACAGCTCAAACAACTAAGTAGTAAGCCCTGTGGGCATAACAACCCTTTACTAGAGTACCCAATGGGTTTTTTGGATGGTGCAGCACAAAAAGGTATATGCACTTGTGGTTTTGGCATTTCCATGAATGAACATCTAAAATACAACCTTTGTTGGAATGGAGGGAATGGTACCAACAACAAAGCGGAGGCAATGCTTTGGGGTCTTTTATGTTTCAGCAAATTTCTAAACATCCCTGGTTTACATATATATGGAGACTCCAAAATCATAATTGACCATTTCTTAGGGAAGATATCCATAAATAACCCTCTTCTAATAGGATGGATGAAGAGAATTGAGATCCTCTGGCAAACACAAAATGGATACTCTATTTAGCATGTTGACAGATCCCATAACGAGCAAGCTGATGGATTATCAAAAAAAGGTCTGTCCCAAGAACTTGGCAAATGGCATATGGATATTCTCTTGGAAAACAACCCCTATAACATGGAATACTTTCTCCTTCCAGGAACATAACACTGAACACTTTTTCTCTTTTTTGTCCCTGTTGTTGCATTACTACTGCCTAGCCATTGGGCATTATACAGTGTCTTCTGCGAAGTGGGATTTCTCTCCTTCGCAGATGGTGACTATCTTTTTTTTACAATAGGGTTTATTTGTTCCAAGCTTTGCGATGTATCTTATCTTTTTTTGTTATTGTTTCACACAGCCTCCATATATTAGTTTTTTGTTCCTTCCTTCTAATGTTTAGGGGAAGATGATTCTTGTTGTTTCTACATGATGCTTACTGTCTATGATATTGGCACTTGCTTTGCGAGACTACTTTTAATTTTTGTAAATTCTCCTTTGTTATTAATATAAATAGTGCTTTTTTCATACTTGAAAAAAAAAAAAAAACAAAAACAAAAAAACAAAACAAAACTTACTTATGATGGATGATTTATAGAGAGTGGATGTAATATTCTAGTTATGTATACTAAATAATAATAAATTTGTTAAATATCATTTAGTAGTATTTTGTTTTAATATATGTATATCATTAAAAATGAGTAGGCTCATGCAGTGTATGATGTATGATTTGATAGAGCAGGACTTAATATTTTCTTTATGGTTATTAAACAAGATCGTATAGCTAGCGTTCTTGTTGTGTAGTTTAGTGATTGAAATTTGAACGGTATGAACCAACTGCCTCATTTAAACAAGGACTATATTGTAGATATTCTTAGTTTAAATATAGTTAAATTAGAGTGAAAAAACTAAATTTTCATTGGGGGTGATTGAGAGAAATGTAATCATAATAATAGGAAAAGTATAAGTCTTAGTTTTTAATTTTATGTGCGTAAAGTATTGAGTTTGATTGTATTAACCTTATGTTAATCATATTTTTTAAGTTTATTGTTTCATAGCTAATATTCTTTTGACCAAATCATTATACAAAATCACCAAGTTTTGGAAGTGGAACAATCATAATGTAAAATTATGATGTTGTTAAATTGAAACATTCTCATACTTGTATTTAATGTGGTAAAACCAAGTGTCTTGCACAATTGCAAAAATGTACATCAAATGTTAGTTATAACGTACCAATACACTCGTCAAACTGTTTTTCATATTTATTTATAGTTTAATTCATATAATTATAAAAATTAATAAAACTAATCAATAGTTGTTTAAAAAACTTGAGTCAAAGTAAGAATTTTCCCATTCAATTTCAATCAATAAAAATTAATTATAAATTGTTTAATTGTATAATTTACTTTAATGATACTAAAATTTATTTATTTAATTTTGTTTTTAAATAAACATGAAATATCACCAAGATATATCGAAGGAAAATTAATGTAATAGTGTGGAGTCTTTTTTCTCTTTTTTTCTGTTAATGTAAAATTAGTTAAAGGTATTTAAATTTATATTTTGTTGTACAATGATAATTAAAATTAAATTTAGCCGAAGTCTAAATAGATTTCTTTTTTGCCTTGAAAATCATAGAAATTCTGGCAAGATTTTGATAAAATCCATGAGAGATTTTTGTAAATCTAGGTTATAGTTGTGAAACTTCAAGATTTTGGGTGCCCTCGAGGTTTTTGATGGTGCTGAATCCATTTCCACCATTGAAAACATGATTCAAACATGGCTGCTACAAGATTTTTTGAAATTTTTTACCCGGATTCTAACCACTTTTGACTGTCTGGGCAAATCCTCTGCTTTATACTTCTTCTTAAATTTATATTTTTAATTACAAATATATTGTATTTTGTTGTAGAGTTTTCTCTAACTATGTTACATTGTGGTTTTGTATCCAAGAGCAAATTTTTCATTGAATAGGAAAAACGCAAGAGGCTCTTAGTGGTAAGATGTATGGATAAACAATCATTAGTAGTTCTTATTAAGATTTTCATGGCTTAATACCTGTTCCTTTGATAACTACAACAATTGTAGTGCTTCACAAATTACAATTAAAGAGAAGAAACATGGGGTGTGATAATATGGTTGTGATTTTGAATGGACAATTTTGAAGGCCAATTCACATTTTACAGAAATTAAAATTAAAGGGTAAAAATGAAAGTGTGATTAAATGGTCATAATTATGAGTAGCTTTTGATATAGATAGTAAAAATTTGAAATCTAACCTTAGATTTAAGGAGGTGAATCAACATTAAATAAAATAATGATATACATTTATACTATAATTATGAAAACCACTAAATTTATTTGTATTTTTTTATTTTATGTTTGAATTGTAAGCTATTTATATAATTTCTTAATTCAAGTTTTCTAAATAAATTCTATAAATATTATTTTTTTTATATAAAAAATAAAAATTGTTTAAATTAATATATTAAATTAATTTTTTAATCTCTTTCTTTTTGTAAGTTTGGTAGGACTACATCTTCATCATGTCCAACTTCTCACCTGGATCAGGGGGATAACACAAGATTTGAACCCAAAACTTCCGATTCGATGAGACTTCATGGGGGGATAGCAGAAGATTAGAACCCAAAACTTTTGGTTTGGTGAGATTTCATTTCCACGACCATTGTCAATTGAGCTACCCCAAGCAGACAAAATTATTTATAATCTTTTAATTGTTTAATTTTTTTATAAATTTATTTCATTAAACAAAAAACTTTAATACAAATAAGATATTAAGAATGGATAAAACACTTTATCATGAATTTTGTTCAATATGTTATAAAAAATTTCTTACATGTTTCATCAATATCTACTTTATCTATCACACTATAGATAATTGGTTTATATAAAGATATGCTCAAGACCTCTCCTCTCCAAGCTCTCAACTCACATTACAAATTATAAATTAAACTAATTATCTATATACAAACATGCAGTTTTATTTCAAAATAAATTTTATTAACAAATAAAATATATATGTGTTTCAAAAAAAATATTTCCTTTAGATTTGATAAATATGAATATTACTAAAATATATTCTTCTTAAACTTATACATAGATTTTAAATAAAATGAATATTATAGAATCCAATTACATTCCTCCAACATGTGATGTAATAATGAAGTGTGTCCATTAATAATAAACTGTTATGTACTGGTTGTATAGGAAATGTATTGGATGTGTGGGAAATTTAATGCCGATAATAATGAACAAAAGAGGAAAGAGATATTGAGCAATGAAACGAATAAAAATGAGAAGTATTAGTGGACCGCGCTGAATTGATTAGGTGTCGGGTTTTGAGGTTCGTCTGAACAACCAATTGTTCCATCCTTCAGGCTACAAGGTATGTTTCAGATATCCTGTGGAGGTTTTTGATTTCTGTGGGCTTTCGGTATCTGGCTCTATTTCGCCCTAGTTGACACTATCTTCAAATGCCAAGTATATGGGTTGTAAAAGGAATTTTATTCCCCATCTTCTCTTTTTCTATATACTCCTAGGATTCTGGGTTTGATAGCATGTTTCTATACAACCTCTTGCACTTTGTTCTCTGTCACATTTTTCTTATTTTCGCCATTGCACTTTATATCCTCTTTTGTATATATGTGACCCATTTCCACCCTCTGCGACATCGTCCATATGCCATCCGGGTTTGATACAATTTGAGACACTTGGTCTGTATTATTCACTGAGGAGGGATCTTGCCTGCTCTTTAATGCTTTTTCTTTCATCCAAGACTGGTGGTCATGCATCTGCTACATCACCAGACCTTGCAAAAATTTTGGCTTCTGAGTATGTAATTTTTGGATGACCTGCAAAGGTTGTTATTGTTGTTGTTGCAGCTGAGAGTCTGTAATTTTTCTCCATCCTCTGGTCTTCTCCCACTTGAATTGGTCATTCGGCTCTAGTCTCTTGCCTGGTTTCATTTTCCCAGTACCAAAATTGTTCTATTCTCTAGCGGTTTGTATTGTCCCGAGGCTAATAGGTGGCATTTGCTACCGGGATCACATCCCATTATCAACACTTGTCTATTGGACACTTCCCCATGTGCTCCGGGATACTCGCATATCACCCCTATATATCTTGTATTATTCCTCGTGTTAGTATCTGCCTTTTTGCTCGATTTGGATGACCTCCTGACGGCATACTTCAATTATGGTTGTATGTAGTTTTATTCTCTGCACGAGTCCATATCCTTGTGAACATTCCTTCCAGTTCTAGAGGGGGTCGTAGTTATTTATGGACCTTGTTTATTTCTTTTCACTACTACTTGCCTATACATCCCCATTTATTGTTTTCAAACTACACTTTTGGGATTCGTTTGTGGTCTTTTCATGCACTATGGGGTTATGGAGGGACACTACTCCGACTCATCTACCAATGAGTCCTTTATATGGGCCACGATGGATGCCGAGTCACACCTCCTGCATTCTGTTGGTGCTGGTCATCGGGGTGGCCCATGATCTCTAGATGCTTGGCACAACATTCTGGGTGATGTCTGTATGCCAGATGGCGACCATGCATCCCTCCTTTCGCAGGGTGGCGAACGTGCTGCATGGAGATGACATTCCAAACATAAGCAGCGTTCTATTAAAACCACCTCCCCACCACATGCATTGCCTTTGGATAATGTTGTACTAATTGACAGGATTACTAGTCTTCAGAAGCGCGCTCTCGTAGGAAGGTAGTACTTCTCAGAAGTTAGTGACCCATACATGAGAGATTGGGTAGAGAAGAAGTGGAAATCGATGTTAGGATACATGCCGACTATTTGCGGCTTTTGAAAGGTTGGTATAGTTTCCATTTTCTAAGTCAGGAGGATATGGAAAAAATCAAATCAGTGCCATGGATTAATGGAAAGAGTTTCCTGGCGCTACATCACTGGTACATTAGATACAATTCACTCCACAACACGCCACAAAACAACTTCATCTGGGTGAAATTACGGGGTTTACCAATTGAGCTATGGACGAAGCAAGTGCTTATGGATATTGGTAACGACATTGACAAATTTGTTTATGTAGATCCTCGATGCTTGGGGGCTCCGGACAAATGGGTGGTTTGGATCTTGATTGAAAAGGAATTTCATGGCAACTTTCCAGACCATATTGCTTTGTTTTGGGGCGAGACTCAACTATCACAGAGATTGGACTTTTGGGGGGTTCCTTTCCGGTGTTCACACTGTCACCACACCAGACATCTATTAGCACAATGTCCACATCATCCGGGAGGACGATTACATGGTAGGGATTTTTCTAGTGCATTTTCGAAGTCTCATTATGGGGAAGTCGACCTGCACAAAACATTCGACATGGTTTTTCTACTCGGCAACATTCAAGTATTCCCCTTAGCTCCTATCCTCCCCGCTCACATGCTTTTGACTCTTCATTAAATGTTTCATCGCCCATTCTGGTTCCTTCTTCCCCATTATCTTCATTGAAGGCTGATTTCCCGGCCCCCTCTAGTCTAGTAATTGATTCCCATAAACCCTCTCCGGGATCAATCCAACCTGGCCTAGAAGACCAACCACCTTTGATGGATCCATACCCGACCCACGACATTCCCTCCACCACCCAAATCACATATGTTCCATCTTCGTCACCTTCCATTTTCGCTAACTGGAATAAGGGGCCTAGGACAAGTGTCACTCCGCCCAACTCGCCACTTGACTCACCTGCAAACTCAGTTGGCAGTGACTTGGACTTTCTGCTCAATATGAAATCATTGGACTTGCAGACCCTTACCATCCACAAGCCAACTGGCTCTCCTACCCCACACATCATCCATACTTTTGCAGGTAACATCACTGTCTAGCAGAAACAAAACTGAGGAAGTTGGCATTTTAGAGGACGTCCTAGGCCTAATCCCCTTTCCTCCCATATGGACCGATTTTTAGTTGATGTGCCTATTGCTGACATTCCCCCCTCACGGACCCTTGGAGCATGGCTGCCTGAGCAGGTATCTCCGTGACGTTCATTTTGTCACTAAATATACAAGGTTTGGGGGCTACCCCGAAATATCAAGCCCTCAAGAGTCTTTTCTCCTCTCTTCACTCATATATCATTCTACTACAAGAATCCATGCACTCTGTTCCTCAGGTTGTACAATATTTCCAGAAAATGCTCCCAAAATAGCATATATCTGCTACTGCAGTTGTGGGTCTCTCTGATGGTTTAGTGGCTATTTGGTACCCTAAGTGGGTCAGTTTTAAAGCTTATAGATGTTTTGTGGGCATCCTCCTTGAGGGACATATCCACAAAATGAGCAGTCGCATTCATATTTTGAACACCTATGCTCCTTACACAAATAGGACCATTTTCTAGGATTGTTTGTTTTCTTCTCATATTATGGAGTTGGCCTCCCTCATCATTGTTGGAGATTTAAACTGTACCATTGCTTTGGAAGATGGGGATGGTCCAGAAAGATTGATCCTTTGGCAGGGATGTTTCATGATGCTTTTCTAGCACACAACTTTGTGGACATTTTCCCGGATGAAATGGCTCCCACTTGGGACAATGGTCGCGTAGGCGAGGCATATGCCACTAAGAGACTGGATGTTTTTTAGTGCATGAACAGTTGGTGGCCCGCCTAGGAGATGTGAAGACTAAGATTATCAATAATTTTCTATCAGATCACAGAACTATTACACTTGTTTGGAGGAGGTCGATGGTCTGCCTGGGCATGCCATTTAAATTCAACAGCACCTGGCTAGATGATCCAGATTTTAAAACTCTAGTGATGGATACATGGCGTCACAATGGTGATATTCGATACTACCCTATGAATCAGATACTGGACAAACTGGAGACCCTCCGCGGGGAAGTGAAAAAATGGCAGAAGAGGAAAAATCAGTCCATGAAAAAGAGATTAAGGATATACAATGTGAGTTGGACCTCCTTCTCCCTTTGATGGCCATGAATAATCTTCTAGAAGCTACCCATTCACACGTTCTGGAGTTGGAATTAAAAAGGAAAAGACTCTTAGATTTTGAAGAAGGCACTTAGCGCCCCAAGAGCTGGGTTATCTGGATTAAAGAGGGAGACAAAAATACAATATTTTTCCATCGTTTTGCAAACCATAGGCATAAATAAAATTCTATATGGGGGATTCATGATGCTGAGGGAAACCATATGCAGTCACAGGAGGAGATCTCCAAAGCTCCGACCTCACATTTCAAAGCGGCATATGAGCGCAACGAAAAAATTGTTTTCGAAGATCTCATATGGGGGATTGAGCACTACC
Organism: Pinus taeda; assembly: GCA_000404065.3. Lineage (NCBI taxonomy): Eukaryota > Viridiplantae > Streptophyta > Pinopsida > Pinales > Pinaceae > Pinus > Pinus taeda. Next base: position 233,051 of record APFE030355896.1, read on the forward strand.
TAACTATGTTTGACCAAGAATCAAATGATGCACTGTACAGAAGAATCAATGAGGAGGAATTACTTAATTTCCTTAGATCATTTAATGGTGATAAAAGCCCTAGGCCGAACAGGTGGACTGTGGAGCTGTTCACACATTTCTTTGGTCTTTTAAAAAATGATCTACCGCAAATGATGGATGAATCTACACTCATTGGGAATGTACACCAATGTATTAAATCCATATATATTGCTCTTATCCCAAAGCAAAATCCTCCTACCTGTTTTGCGGACTACAAGCCAATCTCGTTGTGCAACCTTATCTACAAAGTTATCTCAAAAACCATTGTTGGGCGCATGCGGCGTACTCTATCATGCCATATATCTCTTGAGCAACATGGGTTTCTAGAGGATAGACAAATTCATGACATCGTTGCAAATGCAAAAGAATGCATGCATTCGATTCATATAAAACACCTCAATGCTGCCATCCTACAAGTAGATCTGCAGAAGGCTTTCGATTGCCTGGATTAGGGTTACCTCAAGCTAGTCCTATTCAAAATAGGCATACATCCCAAATGTGTTGAATGGATTATGGCATGTGTGATTAATGTTGATTATTATGTGATTATAAATGGATACCCTACAAAATTCTTTCCAGCAGGGCGTGGATTGAGACAGGGTTGCTCTTTGTCGCCGTTGTTATTTATCTTGGTTATGGACGGCTTGAACCTGCACATTTCAAAAGCGGTGGAATGAGACCAATTCCAGTCTCTGCAGATGGGCAACAACATCGATATATCACATGGTTTCTTTGTAGATGATGTGCTCATCATGGGTATGTTGAATCATTTTGCATGGTTGTGCCTTTTTCATATTTTCAGGAAATTTGCTAATGCTACTAGTTTGTATATGAATGCACACAAATCTATTATTTATCATGGAAATTGTGATTTGAACATCATTGCATATAAAAAAGATATGTTTGGAATTGAAGTCAAGTTGATGGGTCATGGTATGAAGTACTTGGGATACCATACCAAACCTTGTAAATATAGGAATGTTGATTGACTATGGCTTGTAGATAGATATTTTAAGAAGATTTCTGGGTGGGAATATAGATGTTTGTCCCTGGGGGGTCGTGTCATCCTTACACAAGAAGTCCTTAATAAACTAGGGGTATACTGGGCCCATCTTTACCATATTTCTGTTGCCATAATTCAATGTCTGAACCGTATTATGGCTAATTTTATTTGGGGTGGTAGTCATGAGCATAAGAAATTTCACTTGTATAAGATGTCCAATATCACTCTGCCAAAGGCCATAGGGGGATGGGGAATTCTAGACCTTCGTCGTTTTGGATGGGAATTATTAATCAAGTCTCCATGGAGAGGTATTTTTGGGACGGGAACATGGAGCCTAGTCATCAGACAAAAATACTTAAAGAACCATGATTTCATATACTAGTTCCGAAGGGGTTCCACTGGGGTTACAAATGGATTGGCTATCTGGCTCAACTTCTAAAAAGTCGCTAAGATCTTCCTACAACACTTGGCTTGGAACATTGAATCAGGCCACAACATTCTCATTGGTATAGACCACATTCTGGGTGTTGGCAATGAGGATATGATCCGGAAGCAGCTTATACATACCCTAAATAGAAGAGGCATATATTTCTGGTGTTAAGCCATTTCACTATGGAGGGGTCCATGCCTAGTCTGGAAGAGTGCACAGGAATTGGGTCTACCTGGACATTGGGCACTGGAATGGGACTTGATTGTAGCCGAGATGAAACAACTCGAGATATGTCTTGTTGGCAATCATGATAAGTTACTCTGGTCAGGGAAGATGAATAATGATAACATTAAAGTTGCAGATATATACCTCACTCTTTGTTCCATGGATGCACAACTGAGTGAGAAACATGTTTTTTTTTGCCTTTTGGAAAACTAAAATCCCAAACAAATTCATCCTCTTTACTTGGTTGGTTTTCCATAATAAAAATCTTACTTGGTAAAACTTCCAAAAGAGACAATGGCAAGGACCTGGCATCTGTCCTATCTGCAAAGAGGAATCGGAAAATAGCAATCATATTTTCCTCAAATGTCAACATACAGTCCAAGTATGGAAAAGGCTTTCTTTACATATTTGTTTTCTGTATATTCCACATGAATGCATTGTGGATTGCTTACGGTGGTGGAGCTCTCAGAAGTATGTTTGGAAAATCATTCCACCTATCCTATTTTGGGAAATATGGAAGTGGAGAAACATTTGCATCTTTCAAAATTACACAGGAGATTTCTATAAGGTTATTGAAAATGCTTTAATTAACCACACACCACATACAACAAATGAAATATGCTCCAAAGCACCTCGTTACAAGAGGACTGAACTTCAGATGGAATACCCTATGGGTTTTTTTGATGGTGCTGCTCAACAGCACACATGTGGTTGCAGTTTTTGGCTTGCCATCTCAGAGGCACTGATATACAAAACATACTGGAATGGAGGTAGGGGCACTAACACAAAGGTTGGAGCAATGGCCTTATGCGGCCTCCTATGGTTCACTAATTTCCTTGATATCCCTCTCATACATATCCATGGGGATTCAAAAATTATAATTGATCAAATAATGGGCAATGCAAACATCACAAACCCATTATTACATAGCTGGCTGAGGAGAATTGAACTACTATGGAAACAACACAACAACTCCACTATCAGGCATGTTGGAAGAGAACAGAATATGGATGTTGATGGACTATCGAAGAGGGGCTTAAATGGTAACTTTGGAATAATGCACTTAGAAATTATCCTGAATCAGAATGTCATAGATATAGGAGACTTCCCATTCCCTGGCTAAGTTTCTTCATCCCCTCTTTTTTTGTATAATTTTTGTAACTCTACTAGTCTTATATCTATTAGCTTTCAATCATCCGAAGGGATGGACATGCTGTTATTTTTATCACTGTACAACTGGCTAGAAGATGACATGTCGAATGCATATTATATATTCCTATGGTTTTAAACTGCATACAACTGTGTCAAGCATGTTTATATTTCTGGATATGTATGTGGTCTACGGATTGTTATATCTCTTTATATGTTTTGTATATGGCAGTACTTGGATGGAATGCTAAAATTGCATCTCCAAATGGAATTGTAATAATGTGGAACATTTGAATGGCATTGTAAATCTCCTGAATTTTGAACTATTAATATATATATCATGCTTTTTTCGTACTGAAGAAAAAAATAAATAAAT
>APFE030355896.1:250078-272368 GCA_000404065.3 Pinus taeda
AATTCTAGGATTTTGTCAGTTATAGGAGAGCCAAAATTTAGGGGCAAACTAGCCAAGCGATGTACTCGATCAAATTGGGAGGCTTGACTAAGTTTGACCATAGAGTTGTTAAAGGTCAATTTGACCTAAAAGGTTTAGGTGTGTCTCTTGTTAAACATAAGAATTTCTCTATTGAAAAGGTTGTTGGGTTTTTCCCCTTAGTGGTTTTTCCCAAGTTAAATATTGTGCTATCTTTGTGCATTATGATCTCTATTGTTCTATCGTTATTGTATGGTTGAACTTTTGAAGTATAATTTCTTAATTATATATTGGAAAAACTAAACGAAGATCAACATCATTATAAGTAATTATCAATTTTCAAAAATATTGTGCTGGTATCTATTGCACTTGAAAAATCAACATGGTATCAGAGCTTTGGTAGAGGAAGGAACATTGAGATCACTCTTGAAGAAAACCTACATTGATAGCACCATTATTGAATTCTATCATGTTGATTTAAATCCATGGCCTCTTCTATGAAATTAAAGAACAAGTTAGAAGGGGCCTCAAGCTTTAGAGCTTGGAAAAGTAAGATTGATCTTATTCTTGCAAGGGACAATGTTTTGGATATTATGATAGGAAAAGTAGTAGAACTACAAGGTACTGCGGGAAAAGAGAATTTCAAGGAGGATGGTAGCATTGCCATGAGTTTTGCTATAGATTCCATTAGATATATTTTAATTCCCTATATTGCAAAGCTTGATACTTCCAGGAAGATGTATGATGTCCTAACTAATCTATTTATTGTCAAGAACGTTGGTTAAGCCATGAGCTTGAAGAATGAGCTTTGTGATATAAGGATGACAATTGATGACTCCTGCTTCATATTTGGTAAGAATCTCTCAATTAAGAGATTCTTACCAAATATGAAGCTACGATGTCATCAATTGTCATCCTTATATCATGGGATGGAACTTGTGACTATGAAACTAAATGGTCTACCTAGATCATGGGATGCATTTGCAGCAGGTATAAGTAGCTGGAAAGAAGCTCCTTCATTTAAACCACTATGGACCTATTGTGCTTAATAAGAATCAAGATTTATAATAAGAGATAGAAAGGAAGAAGCTTCTCAAGCATTTGTAATTCATTTCAAGAAGTAAACAAGAGGAAAGAAGAAGTTTGGTTTTCAAAATAAGTAGTCAAGACGAATTTTACCTCCTCCCCAAAGGAAGAAGGATTGTCTAAACTTCAATGTTATTGTTCTAACATATTTGAACTACAACACCCTCATCCCCCATGTACCCAAGTAACCAACCAACCAGGGTAAATCTGTGATGGGAGGCCACTATAATGGGATTAAGCCGCCTAGGTGACCTTAAGGAAGTGGAATCGATGGAAACACACCACATATAGCTTCCACATTAGCAACAGAACTCCCAAGAGTCATCCCACCCACTTAAGTAACCATCCCCTGAGACCAACTGAAGTTTTAGACCATTAAACCCCTGGATGATCCCTTGATATGGACATGCATGCATCCAGGAGGCTCCATACACTCGCATAGCATGGGTATGCATGCATCTGGGGACTTTTCTCCTCAGACCTGTGCCCGTGACTCTGGGATTTTTGTCACTTTTTCAGGCCTAGAGCCCAAGTCACTGCCCAGAACTCAATGACACTTTCAGAACTGAAAGATAACAGTTGAATAAGGATACAAATGCAATTACTTGAAAAAGGACTTGACTGGACCTCTACTATCCATGACAGGCATTTCGTCAAACATGTCACAAATATGTAATCTACAGGTTTAAACAACATATCCAAGCATAGGGGTCTCATACTTATCTTAGAATCACTAAGAAGCATTGTTCCCTTATATCATTAGTTGCATTAATATCTATTAGGTCATAGATACATTGTTAATCGATTTACAAATCAAAACATGAGGAGAGTCATATATCATCATTGTCATAATACATGCTTATAACCAACATAATAACAGTAGAAATATCAAGGATACATCAATCATAAAATCCACATATAAACCAGTACATTTACACATAAGATACCAAGGAAATAGCCCCTTATTAATGAATGCAAAATCCAACCCGACATGGGACTACCACATTTCACCCGACCATAGACTGGCTGAGCCAAATATTTCTTCAGCTAATCACCATGTGCCATATTCCAAGCATGAATATGGGACTCAAACCAAAAGAACCAACCAGGTCATCCTGAGGTTAAACCACCTCGCTCTCATCAATAGAAACCAACCTTTACCACAATACACACCGGATCACTAGGCCAACACAATAAACATGTAATAATATGCTTTACCATGATCTCCACTAGATCATTAGGCCAAAAAAATCATGGATGCCATAGAATTTCTCCACCTACATCATGAGGAATTTTCATATCTCCTAGTCTCTAAAAATTTACCGAAATGCACAGTCCGATCAAGGGATCACTAGGCCCTAAACCGAGACTCCACCCTCTAGGCTTTACCATATATCCCGCCATTCACCTACAAGGATTCCTAGGCCTAACCAATGGCAACCACCTCTAGGATTCACCATATATCCCTCCATTAACTGGTTGAGGATTCCTAGGCCCACCGAGGCACACAATACATGGCTTTACCGCAACCCACATTCTGGTTCAGGGATCACTAAGCCAATGTCTTTACCGCAATCCACGGTGTGTTTCAGGGATCACTAGGCCATGTGTTATTTTTTTCATATATCCACCTCACTCATCTTCTAATCCATTCAGAAATCTAGCTCAAATAAAAATGAGAACCGCATCACAACATGGTTATTGGGAAATGGAAAGGCTAGGCTAAAAACACTGTCACGCCTGGAGAAACCCATGCCATAATAACAAAGAACCACATACAATACCAAGCATGCTAAATATAGAGAGGAAAACACACATGCAAATCGATACCTACAAAGAATCCTATTGTAGTTGCTTGATCCTACTCTTCCTTGCTTGCTCCTTCATTCCTCTTTCCTCCTTTTCCTTTCTTAATCCAATGCCAAAGTGGTCCAAGAAAACTCTAAGTGTCCAAGAGAGAGAGAGAGAGAGAGAGAGAGAGAGAGAATAATGAGTGAGCTTCAAAACTAAACTGAAAAAAGGTACCAACTGATCCTCAGAAGCCTTTTTATCAATTAGGCCTCTATTTTCTTCATTTTCCATTATTTTCCTCCTCACATGCAACCTGTGACCTTTCACCTTCCTTTTTCCTAATTTCCATTATTTTCATAAATAAATGTGCCAAAAATATCATTTTTCCTTTCCAAAGCCTTAGTCATTGCCTTTGTCAATTTCATTAGCCGTAATAACCAATGAACACCCACACTAAGTTGTCTTGCCCAACATTTGGCTTGGAATAAGCGTCCCATCAACTATGGTCATTATTTTTCCTTTATTAACTTTTATCACATGGAATGTTTACCAGGGTTGTTACAAAACCCTCCCCGTTGGGAGACACTGTCCTTGGTGTTCAACCACGCCTATACCTCAGCAAAACCACTAAAAAGAAAACACACATCGCATGGAGATTTATAAAATAGCTCAATGCAGTATTTACAATGATCACCCATTGAGAAGAAAACCAACATGACAACATAACATCGTAATAACATGACACCTATACCACTTATTGGAGCTTTATAACTTAGCTCATGGCAGTATTTACATCCACTTAAATATGTACATATACCAAACATCCCCAAAACATGTACCAAAAACATATTTTAAAACATCCGTTCAACCAATGAATAAGGAAGGATACATAACTTTCATCTTATTTGACATCCCCCATGTAGCTTCATAGGGCCCAAAGTGCTTCCACTGCACTTTAACCTACTCGATTGCTCAGTTCCAGAGCATGAGCACCTTTATCTACAATATACACTGAGGCTCCAACTGGAGTTTTCCATCTGGCTGCACCTGCAATAAAAACCATTCAATCACATGATAAACATATTTAGCATACTTCTTAAGAAATAACACATGGAAAACATCATGGACTTTCATTGTCAGAGGTAGTGCAAGTTGATAAGCTACTAGTCCGATCCTCTCAATAATCCTGAGCGGTCCACAAAACCAGGGTGCCAGCTTGGCACATGAACCAATATGCAAGGATATCTTCTTCGGTTTGATGCACAAGTACACCTTATTCTTCTTATTTGCATAGCACTTCTTCCTATCCTGTGTTGCTTTCAAATTATTCTTGATTACCTACATTTCCCGCTCCATGTCTGCCAACATGTTCGGTCCAATCGACACCCTGTTAATTGGATCACTCCAACTGATGGTAGTATTACAACTATGCCCATACAATGCCTCAAAAGGACTCATCCTCAATGACTCCTGATAACCATTGTTGTATGCAAACTAAACCAATGGAAGATACTCCTCCCATCTTCCTTGTTGGTGCATCATGTGCATCCTTAGTATACCCTCCAAGATCTTGTTGACCCTCTATGTTTGTCCATCTGTTTGCAGATGAGAAGTTGTACTGAAGGCCAACTCTGTAGCTAAACCTGCAAATAGCTCCTTCCAAACCTTGGAAGTAAACTTCACATCCCTATTTTATACAATCTTCTTTGGAACACCGTGCAATCTAACCACATCTCTGATGAACACCTGTGCCACGCCACTAGTTGAATACGTAGTCTTCACAAGAATGAAGTGTGCAAGCTTTGTCAACTTGTCCACAACAACCATGATGGAATCATGTTGTCTAGATGTCTTGGAAAAACCTTTGATCAAGTCCATGGAAATGACCTCCCATTTCCACTCTAGAATCGCAATCAGTTGTAGCAGTCCACTTGGATGCTTACATTCTTCCTTCACCTGCTGACAATCCAGATGCCTAGTGACAAAATCTGCTACATCCTTCTTCCAGTTTGATCAATAATAAAATTTCTTCACTATTGTCAGTGTCTTCTAATAGCCTAGGTGACCTGAATATGGTTTTAAATGAAACTCCCTCAAAATCACCTTTTTGAGCTCACTATTGTCTGGCACATATATCATGTCTCTAAACCTGACCAATCCATCTATTGTAGGACAATAGTCCACATCCTCTGCACCTTCACATGTACCTGTACCTTAACCACTACATGTACCTGTTGCAACATGTGCACAATATCCATATAGCTAACATCCTGCTGGCTTGCCTGCAAAATCCTATCATGAAGATTTTTTCCCATAAGAACTCCTAATTGTTATATGATTTACCTGTATCCGCTTTCTAAGAGCATTTGCGACCCTTTTCTCCTTTCCTTTGATGTATCTGATCTCAAAATCACTCATTGATCGTGGCCAACCATTTAGCTTGCCTGGCATTCAGATTCGGATGGTCAAATAGATACCTCAATCCATTGTGATCACTCATCAATACAAGCCTCTTGCCAAGAAGATAGTGCCTCCACATATTCAATGCATGAATGATCACTGCCAACTCAAGATCATATGTCAGATAGTTTTGCTCATGCTCATTTAGTTTTGCTGACTCATAGCACACTACTCGTCCTTCCTGCATAAGGACTCCACCAAGTCCTCTCTTGCAAGCATCTATACATACTACAAAAATTTTATCCGAATATGTGATTTTTAACATTGATAGCATGCATCAACAATTTCTTGAGATGCTCAAACCTGGCCTCACACTTCTTTGTCCATTCAAACTTCTTACATTTCCTCTGCAATGATGTAATAGGATAAGAAATTTGTGAGAAGTTCCTGATGAACCTCCTGTAATAACTTGCCAATCCCATGAAGGATCTCCCCTCATCTACATTTGTAGGAGTTTCCCACTCCATGATAGCTCTTACCTTTTCTGGATCCACTATTATTCCATCCTTGGAAAAAACATGTCCCAAGTAATGTACCTCAGTTTGAAAGAAACTGCACTTGCTGAGCTTAGCATACAACTGATTCTCTCTCAACAACCTCGACACTGATGCCAAATTCTCAACATGCTCTTCATCATTTTTAGAATATACCAATATGTCATCAATGAACACAATAATGAACTTACCCAAATAGATATGCAACACACTATTCATCAAGCACATAAAGGAAGATGGAGCATTAGGCAAACTGAATGAAACTACAACAAACTCATAATGTCCATACCTGGTCTGGAAAGTTTTCTTGTAAATGTCCTCCTCTTTAATGTGTACCTAATGATATCTGGATCACAAATCAATCTTCAAGAACATTGTTTCTCCCTTAAGTTGATCAAACAAGTCATCAATCCTCGGCAATGAATACGTGTTCTTGATGGTCACTTTGTTCAATTTCCTGTAGTCAATGCACAATTTGAGAGTACCATCCTTCTTCTTTACAAAAAATATCGATGTGCCCCAAGGTGATACACTTGGCATAATGTATCCTTTGTCAAGCATCTCTTTTAGCCGCAACTTTAACTCTACCAACTCAGGTGTGCTCATCTTGTCAGGTTCTTTTGATTCTAAAGCTGCCCTTGGAACTAAATCAATAGAAAAGTCTACTTCCCTGTGAGGTGTAAACTCTAAAATATCTACGGGAAACACATTATGAAACTGTTGTAAAACTGGGTACGTTATCAAAACATCTGCATCCTCAACTTCCTTACATTTTTCACTAAAAATATGCACTGTAAATAACACACACCCTTTCCTGTGACTACGCTTGGCCTGCATAGCTGTCACCATCCCAAATGGCATGGCTTTCTTCTTTCCCTATAAGACTCTTGGTTTCCCATTGTCATCCAATCACTCAATGGATTTGTCATAACAATCCACCATGGTCCTGTGAAGGTATATCCAGTCCATGCCCAATATCATACTATATGATCCCAATGGAAATATGTTCAAGTGTGTTGTTGCAGACATGCCATTCAACTCAAATGCACAAGCTCTTACCCAATGATGAACTATTTTCTTTGTACCTATAGCCAACTGCACTAACCAAGATTATGCATGAACTTCTTTATTGAAACCAAACTTATCCACCAAGTTAGGGCTAACATAACTATAATTAGATCCAGGGTCAATCAAAATAGAAACAACTTGATCACAAAGCTTACCATCCATCTCAATGATAGATGACTGATGGTATGCCTGCCTATTATCTAGTGCTACATAAATACAAGGAATGCTCTGATCAACATCCCCAATAGTCTGTGCCTCATGTGAACTATATATCTGAGGCCTACCACCTCGATTATATGGACAATCTCTCTTAAGGTTTTCCTTACCGCATGTCCAAAACTCGAACCGTCTAGTACCATCACCTCTATGCTGATGTTGTCATCCATGTCCCTGTTTAGCTGCATTGAACTTCTTTTGTGGTGCCACATTTTCTTTCTCTTCTGCATTATGAGGCCTTTCTCTTTTCAGTTTCCATTTACCCTTACCTCTATCCTTATCCTTCCCTTTCCATTCTTGCTGGGATTCATTCTTACGCTTAGACTATTCATAGCAATGTTTCAATTTTCCAATAACCTCCTCAAGTGACTAAGGCTCATCATACTCAATCTGATCTTTAAATGCTAATGGAAAACCACTGACAAATCATTGAACTTTAGCCTTATCATCTTTAAGATATGGTACATACCTCATTAGCTCAAGGAACTTAGTCATGTACTCTTCATCTGTCATCGATCCCATATTTAGCTCGTAGAATTCTTTGGCCTTACCATCGTAGTACCTCTCTAACAAGTACTTTTTCCTAAAAAGCCTATTGAACTCATCCCAACTCAAGTCCTTCATCCTAACGTCTCTAACCTGCTTCACATATTTCAACTAGATATTTGCTTTACCTTTTAGGCTGAAGATAGCAATTTTGACCTTCATGTTTTATGTGTACTCATACAACTCAATGAACTTGTTCATCTGAAGTATCCAAGCCTCTACATCTTCTGGATTCTTCAAATCTCCGTCAAAATAAGGTGGATTTTCTTTCTTAAATTCATTTGGAAAGTATCCCCTATCACTCCTCCTGTAAGGATAGTAACAATGACGATCATGATGCCTGTCAGAACCAAAACTAGAATAATACATGTATCCATCACCTCTCCTATCTAGAGTATCCAACAATATTCCATCTCTAACCATGTCATCTATATTTGACTTGTGACTCTCATGAGACCTACTTCCATATGCCTCCTAATTTTTTTCCTCCTGCCCATGGCTGATCCAAAGTGGCCCTTGTCACTGCAATTTTGACAAAATGTGAAGGACTATTGCATTAACCTATACTTTTTTCTCTTGTGCCTACATGATTTTGTCATTGTCTACCTTGCAGCTCCTTATTTCTTCCTTCAAACTTCTCAATGTGTCTGCTAATTAAAAAGAGTGCCCAACACCATGATGTTCATCTAATTCATAGGGAGAATCTCTATAGTCTACCATATTGCTAGTCATTTTGATCTTTTTCCTGCAAGGCATACTATGTCAGCTAAACCAAATCACAATAAACCAATGTACCTTAGAAAAATTCGGGGATAATATCTCATCTACAATATCAACCAATCAAGTAGTACATGCATAACATAATCAATAGAGAATATATAGATATAACAAATAGTTGTATCAACACATAAACATCATTCTAGCTAGAGTCCAATCCTCAATGCATGACCATATCAACTACACATACCATGACCTCATGCATGAAAATAAAAACCATACCAACATACACTGACAATACACAAGAATAAACAACATGTAACCAATCATACACTCATGATGACGCACTTCACAACAACAACATCCTCTTTCACATGGGGACGTCAGTACAACTATGACTGACACCATGCATATGCAACAAACATATAGACTACAAGGATTATTAACACATGTGCAATTGACATGAATGCTTGACCAACATGCACCACCCATCCATTCCAAGGGGTGAAACATGCTCTGATACCACTTTGTAACACCCTCATCCCACATCTACCCAAGTAACTGGCCAACCAGGGTAAATATGCGACGAGAGGCCACTATAATGGGATTCAACCTCCTACGTGACCTTAAGGAAGTGGAATTGATAGAAACACACCACAGAGACATTCCACATCAACAATAGAACTCATAGGAGCAATCCCAAGCACTCAGGTAACTAGCCCCTGAGACCCACTGAAGTTTTAGACCATTAAATCCCCAAACACTCCCTTGATATGGACATGCATGCATCTAGGAGGCTCCAAATGCTCCTGCAACATGGGTATGCATGTGTATGGGGACTTTTCTCCTCAGATCTCTGCATGTGACTCTGATATTTGTGCCACTTTTTCAGGCCCAAATCCCATGTCATTGCCCAGAACTCAATGAAACTTTCAGAACTGAAAGATAACATAATAAGGTTACAAATGAAATTACCTAAATAAGGAGTTGACTAGACCCCTACTATCCATGATAGGCATTTCTTCAAACATGTCACAAATATGTAATCTACAAGTTTAAACAACATATCTGAGCATAGGGGTCTCATATTTATCTAAGAATCACTAAGAAGCATTGTTCCCTTATATCATTAGCTTCATTATCATCTATTAGGTCATAGATACATTGTTCATTCATTTACAAATCAAAACATAAGGAGAGACACATATCATCACTGTCATAATACACACTTATAACCAACATAATAACAACAGAAATATCGAGGATACATCAGCCATAGAATCCACATATAAACCATTACATTTACACACAAGATACCAAGGAAAGATCCTCTTATTAATGAATGCAAAATCCAACCCGGGATGGGACTACCATGCTCCACCCGACCATAGATTGGCTAAGACAAATATTTCTTCAACCAATCACCCCCATGCCATATTCCAAGCATGAATGTGGGACTCAAACCAAAAGAACAAACCAGGGCATCCCAAGGCTAAACCACCTCACCCTCATCAATAGAAACTAGGCTTTACCGCAATCCACACTAGATCACTAGGCCAACACAATAAACATGTAATAACAGGCTTTACCGTGATCTCCATCAGATCACTAGGCCAAAACAAACATGCATGCCACCATATTTCTCCACCTACACCGTGAGGAATTTTCTTGTCTCCTACTCTCTTAGGCTTTACCACAAGCCATAGTCTGATCCATGGATCACTAGGTCCTAAAGCAAGACTCCACCCTCTAGGCTTTACCTTATATCTCGCCATTCAATGGTAAGGGTTCCTAGGCCTAATCAAGGGTAACCACCTCTATGCTTTATCATATATCCCTCCATTAACCGTTCGAGGATTCCTAGGCCCAGTGAGGCACACAATACATGGCTTTACCGCAACCCATAGTTTAGTTTATGGGTCATTAGTCCAGTGACTTTACCACAATCCACAGTCTAGTTCAGGGATCACTAGGACATGTGTTATTTATTTTGTAGATCCACCTCACTCAACTTTGAATCCATCCTACAATCCAGCTCAACCAAAACATGAGAACCCCATCACACCATGGCTATCTGGAAATGGAAATGCTACGCTGAAAACACACACCTAGAAAACCCCATGCCATAACATCAAAGAACCACATGCAATACCATGCATGCAAAATCTATCCAGGAAAACACATATGAAAATTGACAAAGAATCCTATTGTAGTTGCTTGATGCTACTCTTCCTTTCTTGCTCCTTCCTTCCTCTTGCCTCCTTTTCCTTTCTTGATCCAATGCCAAAGTGCTCCAAGAAAACTCTGTGTCCAAGAGTGAGTGAGAGAGAGAGAGAGAGAGAGAATAATGAGAGAGCTTCAAAAATGAACTGATAAAAGGTACCAACTAATCCTTAGAAGCCTTTTTATCAATTAGGCCTCTATTTTCTTCATTTTCCATTATTTTCCTTCATTTTCCTCCTCACAAGCAATCTGCGACCTTTCACCTTCTTTTTCTCCTAATTTCCATTGTTTTCATAACCAAATGCAGCAAAAATTCCATTTTCCTTTCCAAAGCCTTAGCCATTACCTTTTCCAATTTACTTAGCCATAATAACCAATGAACACCCACACAAGGATGTATTTCCCAACATTCAGCTTGGAATAAGTGTCTCATCAACCATGGTTATTATTTTTTCTTTATTAACTTTTATTACATGGAATTTTCATGAGGGTTGTTACATGAACATTATAAAATGGATTGTCTTGAAGTGGTCAACAACAAAAAAAGAAAGGAAAATAATATGATTATATATCTGATAATGATGATGAATATCCAAAGAAGCCTAAAGGTATAAACATTTATTTTACTTTTTTTCTCTAATAGGTTCTATCATAGATGATGATGATATGTGGCTGGTAGATAGTGGTGCTTCACGACATATGACATGAGATCATTGAAGTCTTACTAGCACGATGAGAGGAAGACTACATCAAAGGGTCGAGCTTGGAGGCAACCACAACTATGCAGTCAAAGGAGTTGGAAAGGCATCTATTTACTTGGAATCTGGTAACAATGTTCATCTCAACAGTGTTCTATATGTACCAGGTTTGAAAGAGAACTTAGTCTCTATTTCATGTTTCGAAGAAAAAGTAGATATAGTAGATTTTATGGATGGAAAAGTACATGTATGGCCCAAAGGCTCTAGTATATATGATGCTAGATTTATTGTTATTCATGAAGGAATATTTTATATGCTCGTGGGTCAACCAGCTCAAGATTTGGTACATGATGAAATCAATCCATGTGAACTATGGCATAGGAGATATGGACACCTTTGAGCATTACTTGAATTAAGTCAAATAGTTTCGTGTGTTCTTGAATTTCATATAGATCATGAAGGTGTATGTAAAGGTTGTGCTCTTGGAAAGAATATTAAGAAGCCATTTCCAAGTAGTAACAATAGATCTAAAGGTGGATTTAATTCATTATGATGTATGTGATTCTATGCCTATGAGATCACTTGGAGGTTAATTATACTATATGATATTTATTTATGACTTCTCTCATAATACATGGATCTATCTCATGAATACCAAGGTTGTAGTCTTCACCAAGTTTCAAAAATTCAAAGTTGAAGTGGAAAACTTGATAGGAAAGAAGATTGAGATTTTGAGCTCTGCAAATGGAGGAGAATACACCTCAAAAGAACTTGTTGCTTTCTGCAAGAAAGTTGGGATTAAGAGGGAGTTGATTGTTTCCTATAACATTCAACATAATGGTGTGGTAGAAAGAAATAGCAAGTCCATTGAATAATTTCTCAAGGCTATGATGCATGATCAAGATTTGCCAATGTTCTTATAGGGAGAAGAATCATTGACAATTGTATACATTCAAAATATAAGTCCTTGTCAGATTCTAGAAGATATGACTCCTGAAGAAGCATTCTCTAGATGAAACCCAAAGTTTGGACATATGGGGATATTTAGTGTATGTGTTTATATCCATGTTCCTAAGGATAAAAGGAATAAGCTAGAATCTTCAAGAAAGAAAGGATTATTTTTCGGTTACAGTGACTCATCAAGGGCATCTAGAATCTACATTCTAGAGAAACAATAGATTAAGGTCAAATGAGATGTCACCTTTGATGAGAAGGTTGCATATTGGAAGTCTAAAGAAGTTTCCATGTACTCCTATGATGAAGGAAAGCATGAGGCTTCAAAGGAAGAATGTTCAAGTTCTACAAAATGTCTTAAAGAGCCAGAAGGTCCTTGTGAACTGGTAGAACTAATTGTTGTCCTTGCAATCAAGAAGGAACTATCATGGCTTAGATCTACATTGGAAGAAGTAGAAGGGCATGCATCTCTAGATGGCACATCCATAGAAAGTAAGAAACCTAGAAGGTTTTCTAGTTATGGAGCTCTTATGACAAACCTTATTTATGTAGAACCTTCCACTTATGAAGAATCAGTTATCCAACAAGTATGAAAGAGGCCATGAATGAAGAATGATGTCTCGAAGATTGTTTTGAGGCCTAAAGGGAAGTCAGTTATGACTTCCAAGTGGATATGCAAGATCAAGCATGATGTAGATGGAAGTATCGACAAATATAAGCCATGATTTGTGGCTAGAGGTTTCTCCCAGAAAGAGGGAGAATACTATGATGAGAACTTTGCTCCAGTTTCTAAGTACACCTCCATTAGATCTATTTCTCTTGCTTCTTCATTGGGATGTAATTTACATTAGATGGATGTGAAGACTACTTTCATAGATGGTATAATTGAGGAAGAGGTGTACATAGAGTAGCCTCAAGGTTTTGAGGTGCATGGAAAGGAATCTCATGTTTGCGGGCTTAAGAATTCCTTGTATGGACTCAAGCAAGCTCCAAGAGCTTGGTATGATCGAATTCATAGGTACTTACCAAGACTTGGATTTACCAAGGGTGATGTTGATCCAAACCTCTATTTCAAGGTTGTGAAGAATGCACCTATGATTCTATTACTATAAGTTGATGATTTGTTTCTGACAAGTGTTGAGCCTCTTATCATTCAATGTAAGAGGCAACTAGCCTTCAATTTTTTTATGAAGGATCTTGGCCAATGCATTATTATCTGGGACTAGAAGCATGGTAGAAACATGGAAAAGTTTTCATTGATCAAGGAAAGTATGTTATTGAGATCCTTCAAAGACTTAGCATGATGGACTGTAAATCTATGGAAATCCCCATGGTAACTAACATGAAGAAGTTGAGAGGTTTTGAATCCAACTTGGTAGATCCATCTCTGTATCGGAAATTTATTAGCTCATTGATGTATTTGGTTAACACTAGGCTGGACATATGTTATGCAATGAACACATTGAGCTAGCTGCAGGTGGAACCAAGACATGAGCATTGAATTGTAACAAATCACATCTTGAGATATCTATGTGGTACTACGAACTATGGTTTGAGATATGTTGCAAACAATGATGTACAACTTTAGGGATTTATAGATGCTGACTAGGCAGGCAATGTTGATGACAGAAAGAGTACTTTTTGGGTATGCTTTAGTTTGGGTTTTCATATGATATCTTGGATGAGTAGAAAGCATATGTCTATCACACTCAACACTACAAAAGAAGAGTATATTGCAACCAATGAAGCATGTACTAGAGCAGTGTGGCTTCAGAACTTATTTGCAGGATTGTTCAACTAGGAGCTAGAACTAATAGTGATATATTGTGATAATCAAAGTTATGTGAATATTTCATAGAATACCATGTTTTGTGACAGGTTGAAGCACATTTAGATTAAGTACCATTACATTCGTGACATGGTGCATAGGAGAGTAATAAGGCTTGAGTACATCTCCACTGGTGAGTAGGCAACTGATATTTTGACGAAGTCGTTGTCTAGAGAGAAGTTTGTGTACTCTAGGGACAAGCTTTGGCTTATGGAGATTACCCCACCCATTGAGAGGGAGTGTTGATGTGACCGTATTATGAATGGACATTATCCCTATAGGTAGAATGGTCTAAGAGGCATAGAGAGCTCCCCAAATAGGGTTGAGTGAGTGCCTTTCAAGGAAGAGACCCAGATTACTCCCCATGAAGGGTTGAGTGTGGTCTCTCAACATCAAGACCCATATTACTCCCCATGAAGAGTTGATTGAGGTATATTAGCATCAAGGCCCAAATTTCTCACCATTAGGGTTGAGTGAGTGCCTGCTAGTACCCCCCAGAGGGTTGATGATCTAGGTGGATATTGGTGGTCACCCACCCATTCCACTTGGACCCCAAACACTATCTCTTTTAGTTTTTTAGTTTCTGTAATTGTAGCACAATTTACTATTTTTGGTAATTTTGTAGGTCTTGAACTTTCGGAGCCGTTTTGAGGCCCTAAACAACGTTTTTTGGGGAAAATGGGCAAACACAACTCTTTCATTGATGTTTGAAGTTGAAGGTTGTATTGCTCAGATATATATTTATAATGAGGTATTTTGTGCATCAAACAGAGATCTTATGCCAAAGTTATGACCCCGAGAAGTTGATGTACCAATTTACCCAAATGGGGCCCATAGTTTTGGCACTTCATCTCCTAGGGTTAGATTTTTTGATGTTTAGGGTTTTCCATTATTTCTAAATACTAAATAGGCCTTAGAGTCTCATTGTAACATCGTTCAAAGGCATGTAGCCACCACATCTCTTCTCAGAAATAAGCTACCATCGCCCGAGCTACTTTATTTACATTCTGTATGTAAGCATATTTGAGTTCTCTGATATTGATGAAATGAAGTTTTATTTCTGATGCATCTCTATGTTTATGTTTATATCTATATTCTGTTGCATTCCTACATAAGTTTGGATCAGTTGAGTGGATAGTCCCCAGGAGGGTTGAGCGAGTACTCCTTAGGAGGGTTGAGGGGATACTCCCCAGGAGGTTTGAGTGAGTGCTCCCAAAGAGGCTTGAGTGAGTATCATAGCATCTTTTCCTAGTGAGAGTCCTTTGGATTTGAGGACCATATTACTATTAGAGTGTGTGTCTTGAGATGTTGATGATAAACCAAGGGCGAAGTATGGATCAAGATATGGAAACTAGTGGTTTTAGATGATTAGATGATGATGTCGACAATGAGGAATTGATATAACCTTTTATTTAGAGAAATTTGTCAATAGTGAGTACACCTATGACAATCATTATGAATACCTCCCTAATTAAGAGAGAGTGTTGAAATGTTTAACTATGGTTAGTTTTAAGAATGTATATTTGGCCCTTGATGTATTTATATTGATCATTGGAAAGAATAATCTAAATGCTAGAGCCAAAAGAAAAAAATATTTCAAGTCAAGTCCCATTTGAAATTTTAAAAGAAGAAAATTTGAATTTGAAAATTTGAAAATTTTGGCTCCAATTTTTTCAATTCAGTCTCCCTCTAAGTCAAATTTCCCCTGGAAGATTCACACCCCTTAAACCCACCGCGAGTTCACTATATAAAGGTAGCTTGACTTCCTCCTCAACGTGCCAATTCAAACTCTCTCAATCAAGACAATTTTTGGGCATCCTAGCGAAGGATAATAAGGAAAAGGAGGATGAAAAGAAGGAAGAAAATTCACTTCCTGCTCTCTCTCTCTCTTATCTAGCTCGTACGTGTGGAAGGACTCTCTGTCTATGTAGTTCACAATTTTTAGGGTAGTTTTTGTTGCAGGGGGCTGAAATTTCTGGGAAATTATAAGGGCACGAATTTCTGGGATTCTGGTAGTTGTAGGAGGGCCAAAATTCTAGGGAAGAATAGCTGAGCGAAGTGCTAGATCATATTGGGAGGCTTGACTTGGATGGTTTGACCAAGTTTGAAGATAGAGTTGTTGAAGGTCATTTTGATCTAAAAGGTCTATGTATGTCTCTTGTTGAATAGAAGAAGTTCTCTATTGAAAAGGTTGTTGGGTTTTTCCCCTTAGTGGGTTTTCCCTGGGTAAACCTTGTGTTCTATTGGTGCATTGTGATCTCTACTGTTCTATTATTATCATATGGTTGAATTTTTTAAATAGTTACTTAATTACAAGTTTTCAAAAATATTGTGCTAGTATGTATCTATTGCAATTGAAAAATCATCATGAACTTCATAAACAACTCTTTTCCTTTGTAATTTTTGAGCCAAAGCAATTTCTTCTTCATCCTCTAGTCATTTGACGGTTGTTTCTTGTTTAACATTTTCCTCAGTAAGAATCTTCACTTGGTTTTTCAATTGATTCTTTTCCTTTTCTACTTTTTCTAGTTCTTTTTTTGACTATAATTAGTGATGAGTGTATTAATATTTATTTTACGCCTTTGTCTCTTTCTTCAACTTTTAGTTATGGATGCCTTATCCTTGTTGGGCACACTATTCATAACAATCTTTTGATGTAAATTTGTAGTCATAATAATTTAGTTCAATTGTTGGCCTTTTCTATCTGGAGATATTCCTTTACTCAGTGGAAATATAGCATTAATGTTTGAATAGTAATAGAGGCCTAGATTAGATTCTTGGACACTACATCACCTGTATGTTTATGCGTGTCTATCTTGTCATGGGGTATTAGACTATCCAAGTCCACAAAAAATTTAGTTGGTTCATACTCATTTTGGATTCAATTGACTGGATGGTTTATTTTTATTTGGTTGTAAAACAACCATTTCTAGTTGTCTTGTATTGTAGTCCATAGAAAAAAGCAACCAAGAAGAATTTGGATATTCCTACACCAACTAAGAGTACAGGAAATTTTTTCTTGATTTGAAGCTTCTTTACCATCAATTAATAAAACATCCTTTCCATTGGATCTTTCCATAGATGATTTTTCATGCAATAACAATTTTGAATAAATCAATGAATCATTACTAGAAAATGAACTATTGTCAATGTTTCAGAGTCAAAATTTCATTGTGAGATGTTATCTTCATTATCTTGTTTTAGGATAGAGGGTTATCTATATCTTGTGAATTTTTTGGCTACCTAGAAGGTGCTAATAACCTAGCTAATTATTTCATATCACTTATTCATGGAAAATTAATTATTATACCATAAGTAATGGATAATAACATGGACAATATCGTTCACAAAATAAAAATTGTAGAAAAATATACGAGAAACAAATCACACAATTGACACAACTATTTTTGGATAAATTTCCCTAAAAAACCCCAACGTGGGGAAAACCAATTCTTAGAGATGAGAGTTTATATTATTATCTTCAACAAAAACTACTATTGAGAAATTACAACTTCATTCATGACATTGGAAAATCTTTAACAAAATAAATATTCACTTCTGCTAATCAAATTAACCTAGAGAAACCCCACAACTTCCCTTTCTACAATTCACACTGCCTCCAACCACTCACATTGGGACTCTCGTAATTCACACTGCCCTTTAGAAACTTGGTTTACCTCCCTGAAAACTTGATTTTCCTCCTGAAAATTCGCATTTCCTCCTAAAGAACTCACACCTCCTCTAGAAAACTCGCACTGATCCTGGAAGACTCGCACTACCTCCCACAAATAATATTGATCTTTACACTTGCAATTTTACTAAGCAACTCAACCTCCTCTTAAATCTCACGACGTCACTGGAAAAACGTGGTCTCCTGAAGAAAATAATTGAAAGAAAAAGCCTTAAAAAAATATTTCCTTAGTCAATATTGTTGAAACCCTCCCGATGTCTCTAAAAATCACCCACTCGATGTGTCTCCAAAGTTGCCCATCAATTCCCTTTATAATCTCTCATTCACAAATGACTGGCCATGATTACAAGTTCATTTGATCTAATTGATGGCTAAAATCATCTTAGAAACTTTCCACATGCTTCTAGAGGTAAATTTATCTTGTCCCAACTAATTTCAATTAATTAACCACTTTCTCTAGGTTTAGACTTATGAAATATTTAAAAAATCACTAATTGACATAATTAAGATATTTTCCCTTGGTGAAACTTAGGAAAAATTACATGGCCTTGGAGATAATTAATTCCTGTGTGTTTGTAGATTCAATGAAACCTCTCAATACTAGAAAACCTCTCTGAGCTATAATATTTAACACTCTCTCTTAGCGAGGAAGGTGTTCTCCAAAACACCCAACTTGTCCCTAAAGAAAACAAACTTTCATTTATTTAAGGCCTTCATCAGAATGCCCGCCACTTTCTAATATGTAGGAACATATTGTAGTTGAACTAATCCATGTTGTACAAAATCCCTGATGAAATGATATCATATGTCAATATGTTTTGACCAATCATGGAATAATGGATTTTCAATAGCTTAACGCAACTCTGATTATCATAGTGAATGATAGCCAACTCCATCCCCTAACCAAACAGTGCCACCAGTGGCTTCTAAAGCCATATGGCCTCACATGTTACCATGCTCATTGGCATTTACTTTTCTTTTGCATAGTTTAATGCTGCAAACCTTTTCTTCCTATTGTGCCAAGAGACAACCCCCAATATCGTAGAAATTCTCAATGTAGATTAACTTGATAATGCAATATAACTAAAGAAAAATACTTCATTCTACTTCTACAATCAAACTTGCAGAAGCTTAATAGATTTGAGCAAGATCAAGAAGAACACATATAACCAAACGCAGAATCAATGCACATGAAACATAGAATAATACTCTGGGGAAACCCTCAGCTAAAAACCTCGCTATCTGTATTATCATACAAGTGGAAATATCTCAGGATTACACACAGCTTTAGCTCTCACAGCTAGTCACCTCTTGGTACAATCCTCACAGATGCTCACAGGCAAAATAGACTGCTCATATGCCTTCGCCTCTGCCCTCCAAACTCCTATTTCCTTGCGATGTTTTTCCTAGGTGATCCAGCTATTACCAAGTGTAACACTGATCACTCACACTGATCTTACACCCTGTAAAATTGTGCAAGTCTCAAGGAATGAATTCCTTCTCCATGCAAGAGATTTTATTATAGGAAAATTTTTGCAACTGATAGTACATTTTTCTTGTCTTTTATCTCAACTAGGTCTTTCTCTGAATAGACATGCATGAGTTTTTTATGAGAGAATCTTCAATCATATGGAGTACACTACTTTGATGCATGCATGCGTTAACTAACTGAACTCACAATTAGTTTATCAAACGGTTTGGAACTAATTTAACTGGACATAACTCAATTAATTGATCTAACTAATTACAACTCAATTATAACTCATCCATATCTCCTTAATTAAGGGATAATCTCCTTAATTTAAGGGATAAATATTGCATGACTTCACAAAGACTTCTAGCTTGAATTTCTCCAACTAATTAATCCAAGATGAAGTAACTAATTATTTTTCAAGTAGCCGGTGAGACTAAATTCGAATTTTGATTCTCAATTTTAATTCAAGGACAAATTAAAATTGGAATATTCTTGTTGCCACATTTCAACACTCCCTCTCAACAAGAAAGGGATAATTTTCCACCCCGATCCTGTCTCTATGGAGCTTGACTTTACACTTTGACAATGCCTTAGTCAAAATGTCAGAATCTTGCTTCTCGGTCAAAATACACTGCAACAACATGATCCTCCTCGACACATAGTCTATGAGATGATGATAACGAATGTCGATGTGCTTGGACCTGTGATGAAATACTAGATTCTCAGAGAGTTTGATACAACTCTGATTATTGCAATAGATCATAGTTGGATCCATCCTCTGGTCAAACAAACCAACTAGAATTTTCCGCATCCAGATGGCCTCACATGTTGCCTGACTTGCAGCCATGTATTCGGTCTCTACCGTGTTGAGTGCAACTAACCTCTGTTTCCTGTTGTACCAAGAAATTTCCGCCAACCCAAGGTTGAAAATTCCACCTGATGTGCTCTTCTGATATGATGGACTCCCTACCCAATTTGCATCAGTGAAGCCCTGTAGCTTCACTCCCTCTGTCTGTCTGTACAATAATCCATATTGAGATGTGCCTCTTAGGTATCTCATTACATGCTTTGCCACCTTCCAAAACATCTTGGTAGTTTGAATCGTAGCTTCACTCGGTTGGTTCACCGCATAACACAAATCTGGTCGTGTGTTCACTAAGTACATCAGTGAACCCACAAACTGCTTGTACACAGTAGCTTCTACTACTTCTCCTGAAGTAGCATCCTCCTTCCTCTAGTTACTTGCTAGAGGAGTCTGCATGGGCTTGCACTTCTCCATGTGGAATCTCCTGAGTATCTCATTGGCATAATTTCCTTGAGACACAAACAACTCCCCATCCTTCTGCCATACTTCCATGCCAAGGAAGTAATGCATGAGACCCGTGTCTTTCATCTCAAATTCTCTTTCACAATAATCTACCTCTAGTTCATAGAGATTCTTCACTCGAATCCCGATCCTCTTGGTATGACCCACGGCTATGTGTCTTAGGAATGCCTTTCCTTTACTGAAGACAACATCGTAGCCTTTTTCCTCCAACATCGCAACCAATACAAGTTATTCTTCAGTCCAAGCACATACTTCACATCAGTCAAGGTGAAAGGATCTCCATGCTCCCTCTGAAAAGAAACCATGCCTTCTCCTGAAACACAGTACTTTTCGTCATCACCCATCTCTATGTGCATATTGAGGTCTTTCTCCTCCAAGGTACTGAATAAACTTTTGTCGCCAGTCATATGGAATGAGGCTCCACTATCAAGATACCAAACACAACCCACCATCGGTGAAACCATACATGCGATGAGGGTGAAGTCCATTTCGAATTGAAAGGCTAATGCCTCACCTTCCGATCCTTTCGAGGATCCCTTCTTGGACTTCTTCGATGGGCAATTAGTTGCATAATGTCCCATCTCATGACAATTAAAGCATCTCACTTTATATTTGTCACCCTTCTTCCCTCCAAGAGAAGAATTCGATTTGGAATGGGAAGCCTTCCCTTTCCCTTTCCTTGCCTTACTTGCTAAGCCTAGATTTTCTTCATCATCATTCTTTGATGAAGAACCATCTCGAGTGCTCCTCCAGATCTCCTCCTGCATGAGATCCAACCACATTCGTTCCCAATTCGGTAGTTTCTCTCTTCCATTCACAAAGTTTCTCTCTTCCATTCACAAAGTCCTGGTAGCTATTCCATCTCTTTGGAAGACCAAGGAGAGAAAGGATCACCATATCATCATTGGTAGTATTTATTCCCACACTACCAAGCTCATCCCTGCAGGTGGTGAGCTTGTTCAGATATGTAGAAATAGTGTCGCCTTTTCCATCTTGATTTCCAAAGCTTATCCTTTAGCACTAGTTTCCTCTGGTCGCTACTATTCTGATAGAGGTCCTTCAATGTCTTCCACATTGAAAACAGAGTCTCCTTCCCATGGAGACTTGAGACAATATGGTCTCGAACTCCCTCCAGAAGAATCTGTCTCACCTTCGCCACACACTTCTCCCATTCAATGAATTCTTGTGCATTAGCTGCAGTTGGCTTGGGGATTTCTTGATCAATGAAATCCTTCAAACCATTGTTTTCTAATAACGCTTCCATTCTATCCTTCCATGCTATGTAATTTGAGCTACCTTCCAAGGCATACTCGAGTCTTAAGCCATAGAATGCCATTGACTAACCTGAAGTATGAGATGAATTCGATTTGTACCTGCAATCCAAAACTTCAAACTTTGAATTCTCTTCTCCATATACTGTTCACAACTCTGATAAACTTTCTTCCAATACCATGTAGAAATTCTCAATGTAGATTAACCTAATAATGCAATATAACTAAAGCAAAATAATTTGATCTACTTCTACAATCAAACTTGCGGAAGCTTAATAGATTTGAGCAAGATCAAACAGAACATAAATAACCAGAAGCATAATCAATGCACATGAAACACAGAAGAATACTTTGGGGAAAGCCTTAGCTAAAAACCCTGTTATCTGTATTATCATACAAGTGGAAATATCTTAGGATTACACACAACT
>APFE030355896.1:272860-294562 GCA_000404065.3 Pinus taeda
ACAAAGACTTCTAGCTTGAATTTCTCCAACTAATTAATCCAAGATGAATTAATTAATTATTTTTCAAGCAGCTGGTGACACTAAATTCGAATTTTAATTCAAGGACAAATTAAAATTACAATATTCTTGTTGCCACATTTCAACAAATATAACATTTAAGAAACACCCTGAAGTGCTTTTTTGGTCCACTATATTGCCTTCCTAGTCTGCATAAGTGTAGCCAATTAACTTAACACATCACCTTGAATATATTTCAACTCATGCTCAAATGTGCCTTGTAGATACCACAACACATGCTTTGCCACTATCCAATGCACTCTCTTTAGTTCCACCATTAACTAACTAAGAGTGTTGATTGGAAAGAAAATTTTAGGCCTTATGTTGATTAGATACATGACAGAGCTAATAAGATGTCTATATAAGGTGGAGTCCACTACCTCCTACTTTGATGCATCAATCTTCCTCAAATTGGTTATCATACGTGTAGACATGGATCTACATTTCAACATCATGGATTTCTTCAAGATACACAAAGTATATCTCCCTTGACCAAGGAATATTCCCCCATCTGTTTGCCACACCTCTAGTCCTAGAAAATAGTGGATAAACCTCAAGTTCTTCATCTCAAACTTTTTTTCTAAGTCCCTCTTGCATTCTTCCATGATCCCTAGTGACCCAATAAAAAATAGATCATCCATGTATAGAATGAGAATGAGTAGAGGTTCAAATCTACCTCACTCTTCACAAATCCCATCTCTTGCAAGTAGCTATCAACATGACCATACCATGCCCTGGGAACTTGCTTGAACCCACATAGTGCTGTCTTTAACTTGCGCACATAGATTTCCCTCCCATGTGTCTCAAAACCCTCTAGCTACTCAATGTACACCTCTTTTTTATGACTCTATTCAGGAATGTCATCCTTAGATCCATCTGATGAATCTACCATCCCATCTGTGTTGCAAGTGAGATCACATCCCTAATGGATATCTAAGCACCATCTCTCAAACATCATTTGGCATGATGGAGGCATCACATCCCACAACACCTAGTGTTGTGCAACCTATTCATAGTTTGAAGGCTCATTGTTAATAAGCTCACTCATTAATGCCTTATACCCTGAATATCACTCTGGTGGTCTCTTGTCCCTACTACTCAATCTAAGAGCTCCTACAAACTCCTGCACATCGCTAAAAATTTGAAGCACCTCGTGATTCCTTCTCCTAGTTGTAGTGGGTGGAGCTTCAAGCTCCTCATATTGTTGTTGCTCCACATGCAATGAACTCTCCTCAACACCTGTACTTGTGCCTGTGCTAATCATTGTACTGGTACTTTTTCCTTGAGCCTGAGATTGTTGTTCAACCCTTGGATCTTTTGCTTGTCAACTCTAATCAAATGTTGGAAACTCACCAGATCTCTTGAAGGATTTATGCTCTTGAAACTTAACGTCCAATCTCATGATGATCTTCCAAGTCCATAAAATATAGGTCATGTATGCCTTGAGGTTTTTTGTTGTTGTAAAAAGCAAAATACCCCTTCTCTGCAGTTGAATCAAGCTTAGTGCACTTATTTGTTGGAATGTGACAATAAGTGATATTATCAAAAATCCTAAAATGTCCGACTTTTGGCTTCTTCCATGTAAAGAGTGTCATCCTTTCAAACACCTTATATGGGACCCTATTTTGAATGTAAACTATTGTGTTTCATTGTTCTACCCAAAGATATCTAGCCATATCTCAATCATTTAGCATGGTTGTAGTTACTCCAACTATGGTTTTGTTCTTTCGTTTTGCAATCCCATTCTATTGCAGGTTGTACAAAGTTGTCCACTCCCTCTTGATTCTATCCTTGGAACATAACTCCTTAAAGGATTTTTCAATATACTCACCTCCAGTTTCTTTCTGAAGTACCTTTATCTTCTTTCCTATCAAATTCTCCACAGGAGCCTTAAACTCTTGGAAGTGATTGAAGACTTCATCTCCTATCTTAAAAGATTAAATCCAAGTCTTCCTAGAGAATCAATCAGTAAAGGTCACAACATACTCATAACCCTTAGGAGAGTTAGTGTACAATGGCCCACAAATATCAAAATGTATTAAATCTAGCATACCCTTGACTCTATTGTCACTCCTTGGAAATGTTTCCTTTATGAACTTCCCAAGTATACACACTTTACACAAGTCATCATATTTCGTACTCACCTCTAGAATCCCTGCCATGGTCTCTCTAAACAACCTAAGTTTTCCATGATGGATATGACCCATCCTCCTATGTCATAACTCTCCCATACATCTGCTATCATTGTTGCTAACTAATGCCTTTAGAGTGTCCAACTGCAACCTATAGAACTTTTTCTTCTCACCCAAATCTCCTTTATTGAATTCAAATCCTATTGTCTTAGATACACCTTATGTCCTCGAAAGTATATGTCATATCCCTTATCTTGAAGAGAAAAAAATGAAATCATGTTCATTCCCAAACCTGGCACATACAACACATTTGTAACATGGATATTTTTTCTCAACTCCCTCTAAAATGTGACAACCTCTCTCCCAGCTAGAGTAAATTGGACTTGTTTCCCATTTTAATTTTGAATCATATCTCCTTTGCATTATAGATGGAAAAATAATCTCTAACTCTTGTCATGTGACATGACACCCCATTGTTGATGCACCAGACTCTTGTAGTGGTTTATCTAGATAGAAAGCTATAAGAGCAAACTTTTTTCTAGTCTTGAAGACACTTCATCAATGTTTGTTGAAGTTGTTGTCTACTACTTCTTCTTCTTATCACCCCTTTTTTTCGGACATTAATTGACATAGTGTCCATGTTGATTGCATCCAAAACACTTGATTTTATTGAAGTCTTTCTTTTTCTTCTCTCCCTTGGAGTTAGGCCCTTCACTTGAGCCTTTCTTGACCTTTACCTTTCCTACAAGAGCATCATTTTCGTCATCCTCACATTTTTGGATTTTACTAATGCTACCACCAACAAGGCTCAACCTAAGCTATTCGTTAGTGAAACCGCTCCATAAATGATCTTGGTTAGGTAGGTCTTTTCATCCATTAATCAATTGGACAAACACATCCCACTACTTTTAGAAACCATTTAGATTAGTCCCCCTGAGCTCATTAACATTTCCTCTGATAGATACTAAGTCGTCCTTGACTAATCTAAGCCTACTGAGGTAACTGAAAACACCTTCTCCTTTATTCAGTTTAGTGCTTCTTAGATTCTCTTTGAGGATCAATTTCCTATTTATAGTAACATTAAGGAACAAATTCAAGATGGAACCCTTCATCTTCTTGCACATATCCAATTGTGCATTATGGGGAATGATTTGATCTTTAACCCCATCTTGGATAAGACTTCTAAAATTGGCATCCAACTTGAAGTAGGTCTCTAGTTGTACCATATCTATCGGTATGAAAATAACTATCATAGCATACTCCTTCATTCCATGATCCTCCAACAATAATAAAACCATGGATTTATATAACCAAAGTTCAATGCACTGTAAAGTCTATCCTGATCCCTCATTTCAGCTGAAGCCATTTCTGAAACCTTCGAACAATAAAAGTCAATAAATATGAAGATATTTCCCCATGTGAAAACCTTTTATTTCTCTTTCGAATCCATCTCACTTAGATAACCAATAACCTTAGTGATTCAGTGCTCTGATGCCATATGAAATTTCTGGCTACCGAGAAGGTGTTATTAACCCAGTGAATTATTTCCTATTATTGGTTCACAACAAATTGATTCTTCTAATGGAAGTAATGATTATTAACATGAACAACACCATTCAAAAAATAAAATTGTAGTAAAATATTCGAGAAACCAATCACACAATTGACATAAGAATTTTTAGACAAATGTCCCTAGAAAAACCCCAATGTGGGGAAATCAATTTTTAGATATGTGGGTTTATATCAATATCTTTAGCAAAAATTGTTATTGAGAAATTACAACGGCTTGTCTGGCATTCAAAAACCTTTGGAAAATTAAATATTCACTTTTTTTAATCAAATCAACATAAAGAAATCCCAAAGTTTCCATTTTTGCAATTTACACTACCTCTAGCAACTCACCCTCGCACTCTGACATTCACACTCACTCTTTTGAGAAATTCACATTTCCCTCTAGAAACTTGATCTATTCTCCTAACAATTCGCACTTCCTACTCAAGAACTCACAACTCTTCTGACAAACTTGCACTAGCCCTGGAAGACTTGCACTGCCTCCCAGAAATAATCTCAACCTCTACACCTGCAAATTTACTAGGCAACCCAACCTCCTCTTGAAGCTCATAGCCTCACTGGAAAAATTTAGTCTCCTACAGAAAATAACTAATAGCAAAAACCTCAGAAAAATATTTCCTAAATCATTGTTGTTGAAACCATCCTAGTGTCTTTGAAAATCACTATCTCAATGTGTCTCCAAACTACCTATCATTTCCATTTATAATCTCTCATTCACGAATGAATAGCCACAATTAGAATTTCATTTGATCCAATCGATGGCTAAGATCATCTTAGAAACTTTCCATAAGCTTCTAGAGGTAAATCAATCTTATCCAAACTAATGTCAATTAATTATCCACTTCCCCTAAGTTTAGACTTAAGAATTTTTTTACAAATCACTAATTGACATAATCAAATATTTTCCCTAGGTGAAACTTAAGAAAAAATACATGGGCTTGGAGATAATTAATTCCTCGGTGTTGCTAGCCTCCATGACACCTCTCAAGACTAGAACACCTATCTGAGCTATAATATTTAACATATCCATGGTATTTTGTCATCTTTCTGATGGCACTAGGGTTCCAAGAATCGATTATTTGTATCTCTACTTCTTCATCGTTTGTATGTCTTTCTAATACATGTGCCACTTCAACCCAATAATTCTTATTAATCAGATTTCCTTTTTCTTAATTTGGCACATGAGTATATGGAGAAAACTGCATAGATACCCTTAGGTTAGAAATGAGATGGAGGGGATCACATTTCAACTCCTCATCTTCTTCTAATTGAAAATTTTTCATTAGCATTTCACAATGGAAGGGTTATTCTAGAATTGACAGTAAAACCAAATAATTTAGTAGGGATATTAATTTTTTTTTCCTACCTTAGACGTGAAATGGAAACCATCGAAATTAATCTTGTGCCTTATGTATTCAACCGAAAATATCCTATGGGCTAAATAGACTAGTAATTAATAGGATTTAACCTTTGCCCCATAAATCCTAATGACAATATAGCTTTTCTCAATATATTAATCTTCACATTTTAATTGAACATTCATATGTAGATCAAATTTCCATTAAACATGAATTCTAGGAGGAAACTAACAATAAATCAAGGAATTAACAATAGACATCAACCTATTAATGAATATTTTATATCCATGACACTTCTAGAGAAAACAACTACATAATTCCATTCAAAATATAGGGTTTCCTCCCCCAATTGGTTTTTCTTTTGTAACCACAAAGACTCAAAGTGAGAAGACTGTTGGGACAATACTAGGTATACCAAATAAGATTGGTACCTAAACATTCTTTCTTCAGGTAGCTGAATCAAATTTTCTTGAATTCTTCGTGAAAGGTAAGCCACATAATTGAATTTTAGAAAAGTGAAACAATTTATGGAAAAAAAATCTAGGATAACAATTTCAACGCTAACATAATTGTCATACCCTAATGTTAAGCTCATAACAAATATCATATTTTTCATCAAATCTTCAAACATTTCTCCATGAAATGGAAGTTTAATATTTGGTAGACTAGTTTTATCACTCAATATACTCTTTAGGAATTATTTTTTCTAGTTATCCATCAAGGTTTCAAACTACCTTTTAAGGTTCCCGTATTATATATCCTCGGGGTGTGATGTTATTCTTAGCATAGATGCAATATCTTTCTCCCTTGTAGAAATTGTAATTCCTAAGCCTTAACTATCATTTATTACCATCTCAGAGGAATCATATAATTTTGAACAAAGATGAACTAATACTGGAAAAGGAAACATTCTAGGTAGCAGAGCATTATTATTTTTTCACAAGTTCTCTGTTGTAATAATTATTTAAGACAATATTTCATTCACCCCATACAAGTAAAGCAATTATAGAGAGAATAATAAACAACAATGCGCAATAGAAGATATCCATGCACACTGAGACACACATATTTTTAGTTAAAGACCAAGTAAACCCCACAAGGGGGGAAACCTAAATAATTGTTCTCCTTAGCACATTATCATTTAATTTTTAGCTGAGATACAATGGGTACAACCATCAATACAATTACGTCTCAATTCTTGACAACCAATCATATTACAATTGCTAAAGTGTAGTCAACAGAGAGAAAAGTCATCATTGTTACTACTCAATATGTATCTTGGTCAATGCTCCAAAAGATGACTCGATGAAGGCTCAGATCAATCATCAAACACAAAAACTTGAACCAATAGTCATATACATACTCCACAGAAACTCGTACTGCGGCTCAAAACTTGGCTTAGTTGCAAGCATGTAGTACTTGAATCTCGGGCTAGAAGGAGACCTAATATGGGTTGGAAACTTAGCCAATGAGTGACACCCGATGACATAAATGATGGCTTGCCATACTCTCCTTGTACTTGGCCTAGTTACAAACATCAAATGATAAGTAAATTAGGACAAGAGCATACTTTTGGATATTTGTTGAACTCATACAAATCTCAAAGATGGAGTTCCAGACCTCTTCCATAGGAACCAAAGACTTTGGCCTAGTACTTGGACTAGATCAAACTTCAAGAGAGACTTCTACACTTTTTTTTAGCCCGTGATGACTTCTTCTTGGACCTTAGCATAAGGGAGCAGATACGTGTGATGTGTGAATCTGAATTTCCCCTTTTGGAGGTGGTTAAATCTTGTATTTATCGTCATCCACATGGTTCGAATGGGTGCCTTGAGGGGTCAAGCTGACTTGAAGACATATAGGTTGACTAGATGAAAACCCCTTTTATGATTTAATCTTTTGTTGCTCAAAGGAGAGGCCAACTTGCAAACATGATTTGTTACAAGTACAAATTAATTTTTTTGTCACATCATAAAAGAGGTGTCAAGTTGATTTGAACAATAATAACAATTTTCCTTTGTCCAAATTAAATTCTCTCTCTTAGGGAAAAATGATTTTTCCTTGGGGAAGTTAGGCTTCTCCTTAAAGAAATTCATTCTAAAGTTGTCAATTTAAACAAGCATGTGGTAATCCATTTTCCCAAATGGTGAACATTTCTAAATTATCCAAGAAAAATAGAAAGCTTTTTCCCTAAAAATTATAGAGTCTTTCCAATTAGAATGGTTTCAAAACATCCCTATCTTTATCGATAAATACTTATGAGGAATCATTCTTATCAACTACCTTATCGAAAAAATTCCCCCTTTTCCTAGGTGTCATGGTTAACTACAAATATTTTCACCTGTAATTAAAAGGCAAAATGTTCAATAGTACCTATAATGGTAATGTAGCTCTCCCTTTTCCAAAGATGGCAGGGTTTTCCACTCAAGCCTGTAGTACTTGAATCTCGGGCTAGAAGGAGACCTAATGTGGGTTGGAAACTTAGCTAATGAGTGACACCCAACGACATAAATGATGGCTTGCCATACTCTCCTTGTACTTGGCCTAGTTACAAACATCAAATGATAAGTAAATTAGGACAAGAGCATACTTTTGGATATTTGTTGAACTCATAGAAACCTCAAAGATGGAGTTCCAGACCTCTTCCATAGGAACCGGGGACTTTGGCTAGTACTTGGACTGGATCAAACTTCAAGATAGACTTCTACACTTTGTTGTAGCCCGTGATGACTTCTTCTTGGACCTTAGCATAAGGGAGCAGATACGTGTGGTGTGAATCTGAATTTCCCTTTTTAGAGGTGGTTAAATCTTGTATTTATCGTCATCCACATGGTCAGAATGGGTGCCTTAAGGGGTCAAGCTGACTTGAAGACATATAGGTCGACTAGATGAAAACCCCTTTTATGATTTAATCTTTTGTTGCTCAAAGGAGAGACCAACTTGCAAACATGATTTGTTACAAGTACAAATTATTTTTTTTGTCACATCATAAAAGAGGTGTCAAGTTGATTTGAACAATAATAATAATTTTCCTTTGTCCAAATTAAATTCTCTCTCTAAGGGAAAAATGATTTTTCCTTGGGGAAGTTAGGCTTCTCCTTGAAGAAATTCATTCTAGAGTTGTCAATTTAAACAAGCATGTGGTAATCCATTTTCCCAAATGACGAAAATTTCTAAATTATCTAAGAAAAAATAGAAAGCTTTTTCCCTAAAAATTATAGAGTCTTGCTAATTAGAATGGTTTCAAAACATCCCTATCTTTATCTATAAATACTTATGAGGAATCATTCTTATCAACTACCTTATCGAAAAAATTCCCCCTTTTCCTAGGTGTCATGGTTAACTACAAATATCTCTACATGTAATTAAAAGGCAAAATGTTCAATGGTACCTACAATGGTAATGTAGCTCTCCTTTTTCCAAAGATGGCAGGGTTTTCCACTCTCATGTAGTTGATAATGATTAATAATAATGAATGAAGTAATGCAATTACATATTTAAAACTAAATGAACATTATATTAACTACTAGCTACAATTATTGTTTTGGTTGTGACTTGCACAATTTTCATGTTCGCAACTATTTTATGGTCCCACCTTGAATCTAGAAGTGGTTTTTGCCCCAGAGCTAAAGAGGGTTTCCTAATGAAGATTCAAGGTGGAATACACTCGATTAGTTGGGGCTTGCAAAAAGTGGTTTCACCTTTTTTTGACTGAAGCTACCACAATAATGCCCACACATTTTATGGGGGTGAAACGAATAAGGGTCATCCGATCAAGTTTGAAGAAAAAATTATTTAATGTTTGCTTATCCATTTAAAAATGGACCCCTCTTTAGCTTAATACTGTTGTTAGGTAATAATAATCCACCAAAATGGTGGCTTAATGAGTTTAAAATTGATTAATGAAAATCATCGTTTTAATTAAAATAAAATCTAGTCACAATACTTGGTACCACCTAAGGATAGCCCTCCCATGAGGACTCAGCAGAATAATTCCACTTCGATGGGATATAGAGTCAAAATCCTATTATTATTTATTTTCGAGACCTGTGCAAAAGGGGATGATTAGACTCACCTCATATGCACGACGATGTGATAGATTTTATTAGCACGAGGTTCATGAGGCATATTACGTGGATTTGACTTGATTTGACAATTGCGATTATACCCTTTTAAGTACAATCTAATTTTATATGATTGAGAAAGTAGGACAGTTAATATGGAAGTATGAAACTATGGAGCAGGTTTCGAATTTCAAATATTTTTTGTCTGTCAAATGAAAATTTGATGACGTTTTTGCATTTTTCATGTCTTTCATTTTACGTTCTACTTAAAATTTGAATGTTGATCTCTGCTTGTTTGGAAATTTTCTTTCAACTACTCATGCATCTCAACTTTCATTGATCTTGTTCCGAAAGTGTCTTGTTTTTTCCTAAGTTAACATATGTGTTTTAAGATAGCATAGAACTATATTTTTAAGATTTTACAAAGCTTTTCAACTTTAGAGGTTAATAGTTTTGATTATGTACTTAAATTTTAACATGTGTAAGGCACTAAAGAAGACCACATAGTTAGGATGATGAGGATCCTCAACCACCATTGGATGAGATGGAATTATGCATCCCTCCAAAGATATGAAAAGTGGCAATTCTATATCAAGAGGAAGATAATAAATGGAAGTAAATATTTGTGGAAGAACCTTGGCCCATCACAAATGACTTTTTCGATAAGCCCAATCACGACACTTTTGATCTTGTAGCTACAATATATAATAGCTTGTGTTTAAAGTAATAATGAATATGTATATTGCTAATGCAACCCAACATAAATTAATGTTTTTAATGCTTTTCTAGTATTAAAATTTGTGCATATGATTTTTATTTTTCTATAAGATTTTAGTGGGAATTTGAATGTTTAATAACTTATATATGCTTCTGGTATTGTAAGTTTCAAAATGACTTATAATGCTCTTTTATGGTTATTTTTTAATGAAATGTTGGTTTAAATATTGTTGTATTAATTGTGATATAAGTAATTTTACGAACAAAACATAACTTAAAGCATAAATTAGTGCCCTGAAACAAGAAGAAATAGTTGAATGAAACTAATACCCTATTACAACAACACAAATTAAGTTCAACAAAAACCCTAAAACAACCAGAGTTAATTAAACAAAACTAATACTATAATACAATAATAGCAACTAACATAGATTAGTACCCTCAAATAACAATAGCTTGTGGAACAAACATAATACCTTAATTCAAAAACACTTCAATTTATAATAATTGATGGAGACACTCTCTAGTACATTATGGAGAGATGTTGTAATGTTTACCATTTTGACTTACTAAATATAAAACATATTTAAATTAAATTGAGAAAAAAAAATCTACAATCCATGGTTTTTTCCATTGTATTTTTAACCCATGATTTTTTTTTGTCAAAGTATTCTTTTGTAGTATTATTTATTTAAAAGCTAATAATTAAACTAGCCTAGATTCATTGTAACTTTGCATCTACTAATCTCAGAGAGATGAAATCTCAAATCTCATTCTTGAGTGCAAATATATTTTTGAAAAATAGACCTAATTCCTATTGGCACTTGTTAAATTAGGAATTAAAAATGAATCTACACTTATGATATCACAACCCGAGTATTGAATACAGTAACTTCATCATTTATATAACTTTTAACACTCAACTTATGATAATATCTTATGTTACTAACAAATTATTCAGCCCAGAGGCTCATTCTACAATCATGTATGATGTGTAACCCTATCCATCCGTCAAAGTTGAAAATTTTCTAGTATTAACCAAAATAAAATAAAATAAAAATCTAAAAATTAAAAAAAAAAAATAACCATACAAAACATTTAAATAATACCTACTCATAAAAATATTTCCACGTGCAAAAATTAAATCCCTCTCATCTCATGTTAAATTCGTATTTAAATTAAAATCTATGTTAATTATAAAGTTAATGATAAAATGCGAAAATCTATTGCTGCAACAGTTATACAAACTGAATGTAGTTTTATGTTCATAATAACTAAATGTAAGCATAAGAATAACCAGCCAGCCGACCAGTCATAGTAACTGCTTATTTAGTATTGCAAACCAAAAATTAAATTCTACTTCATATTGGGTATTACAGAAGAAAAATTAAACACAAATATGTCAGGACAATGAATGAAATAAACCTGTAGTCAAAGATTGAATAGTGTTTGCAGTGCAAAGTAGAGTAATAGAATGGCAGATAGAAGTAAAGGAAGTGTGCTTAGTTGCCTTTTCGTCTACGCCATTTGATCTTCTTAACAGGTTACAGAACCCTATTTCCTTGTCTTCTCAAACATTCCTGTTCACATAAGAAATATGTGATTTTCAGTCCCAATGGATGCGGAGGATAACACCTTATATTTGAAACCAAAGTATTTGTGGAAAGCAAAGACAGAAGAATCGAGGAAAAAATATTAGACTATAACAATAGAAGGCATATCCAGATGAGGTCGTCTACAAAATGCATGTCCGCGGCCACCAGTATCTATTTCATCTCTAATATTATATCGTTTCCTTGTGATTTACACAACGGTACAGTTCTTCCATTAGCGCTCGAATCAACTGTCCGTTTGCAAATGACGGAAAATATAAGCTTCCAGGTCACTGCGTTTTGGAATTTGAAGTAGAAAATTCCAATGGGGTAACCTTTTTGTCCATATGTTTAGATTATTTGTTTACTATTTTCTTGTGAATGACACAACCTTAGGTTTCTTCCTCGGTAGGTTTCTTCCTCTCATCTTGAGATCATAGATGATGGCGTCCAGACATACATGAAACGACCGAAGAGCTGTAGGCTGTCGACCCATGGACAATAACTTCTTTTAACTCCACAACTATGCAATATGACATAATTGCATTGAACATTTATTTATCACCTTT
This sequence comes from Pinus taeda, assembly GCA_000404065.3. Taxonomy (NCBI): domain Eukaryota; kingdom Viridiplantae; phylum Streptophyta; class Pinopsida; order Pinales; family Pinaceae; genus Pinus; species Pinus taeda. The sequence continues at coordinate 284,922 of APFE030355896.1, forward strand.
CAATGTATTGGAGTTAATACAGGCACGCCGGAGAGCTTGACAATGCCAAGGAGTGGTTGGATGTCACGACTCATTTAAATCCCTCAAGCTTGGCAAGTCAAACCCATCAGGTTGGTCTTATCTTTGTTGGCCTTCCTATCTTAATATAGCTACTATAGTTTTTGACAGGTTCAATCCCAAATTAAAAGTCAAAATTACAGGTTGACATCTATAAGGCATGTCAAACCTGACATGGAAAAAATCAAACCAACTGTCAAATACATTTTGAAATTCCGAATGCATCCTATAAGGCGTCAAATTCCATGTCTGCTATGGAGTAATTAGTTTTTTCAATTTTTATATTTTTTCTCTTTTCTTTTACATGTTTTACATGTATTTCTATATATTATTATTATTTATTATATATTTGGAATTTAAATTGTTAATGGTAAGTGTTATATGATAAATGTTCAATTTGGAAATAACATGGTAATTATGTTTTAATATACCTAATAGCAACTTCAAATTTAATTACTATATAGACAATATGTGATACCATAATTTTGATAGACATTACGTTTAAAGGATTTGTTACTCGATTCAAACTTTTTGAGATATTTACAATTATCAAGTAATAAAAGTTTTTATTTACTATTCAGGTATTAAAAATCTCATTTTGAAGCACAATATTTAGGTACAAGTTTAATATGAATTTAGCCATATGGTTCTTTTAGATGTCACTCAACTACCCACAAGCGTCTATAACTTTAGTGGAGTCATCTCGACATGACACTCCCAATGTCTTTTTTAATTATCTAGAATTAAGTATATATGAATGATACCTATTTATAAAAAAACTTTATATTGGTCAATATGAACTACCTCTATCACCCAAGGGTGACTTTTAGTACTTATTGAGCAGTAAACTAATAATGATAAAGGTCTTATTTGTAGTATCGTATCTTCTTTAAGTGAGTAATAAAGTAATTATTATTATTATTATTATCCAATTTTAAGGTCATAGCCAATCCCAACATCAAATTGGTGTATGAGACCCCCCTTATTTGTGGGACAAGGGACCCACATCCACACAACGATTTCACTGCTAAGTCTATGAAGGCATACATACTCTACCTCATTTGATTTTAAACCTGTGACCTCTTAAGAGGAAACACATGCTCTTAACCATTAGGCTCACTCAAGTTGTAGCTGATTTTTTTTCATTTTATTCATGTGTTGTGGTTTTATAACAAGAATGTTGTTTTAGATATAGAAAACGATTTGTTTTACCTTTCTTTCTTGAAATAAATCAGGAATCTATCATAGAATAAAATGGATAACTTCATTTTAGATGGTTTATATAATGTAGTTATCATTTAAATATATCTTTTGTTTAATTAAATAAATGCCTAAACACACACTAATGGGGTTCTCTGATCTTTCTCCTTGTAAATTTTGTAAGATAAAGGAATTTGCCCCTTCTTTTTATTAGTCCTTTCCTCCGGCATAGCAGGGACTATAGCATTCAATACAACGTTGACCAACAATTAAATCACTTTAATTGATTAATATATTTGGTAAATTTCAGGTTTAAACCAATGTTTTAAATAAAATGTTCAGCTCAACAAATTTTTATCCAATGTTTTTGTTTGGACATCTTATTGCCGGCCTCACGTGCCCCGATGTTATTTCAGTGAGGGCAAGTTATTTTATCATAAGGTTTTTCAAAACAAATATGTGAGCGAGCAAGTTATTTTATGCAAACTAGGAAGGTTGGGGCAAGTAAACTGTTTTATGCAAAGTTTTTAAAACTAAAATGCATTGTTCAATATCCAAAGCCAACACTTCTAGCTACACGCCACCTACAGCTTCTTCTTGCCACTTGTCATCTCTTCTATCTCTTGTCCTCTCTTCTTTCCATGCACTATCCTTCTTATCTAAACTTGTAGCTCCATAGCGTAGAGAATTGGCATGGACTCCAGAATCTTGTGGAGCGCAGAGAATTGGTCCAGAAACTTGTGGAGTGATTTTGACAGCGATGCCCTCTAGGGACTTGCAAAGTGATTTTTTAGATGAAGAAGCCAACAATGGTTCTACAAATGAAAATTTGTAAATTGTCGTGATTTTTGAAGATCTGGTGATTCTTAAAGTGCATCACATCACAGGTAAATATCATTAAACAATCCTTATATTTTCTATTCATATTCCAAAGGTAAATAATAATTATCAATCCTTACATTATCTTTACATTATCTATTCATATTTCAAAAGAAAAAGTACATTTTTCCAATTACAATTTTCAAATCTATTCATATTTCAAAAGAAAAAGTACATTTTTCCAATTACAATTTTCAATTTGATAACCATAAAAATCATTACAGAGACTCATCATCCTTGAAACATTTTGGTAGCATCTGGTTGTTGGTTTTGCGCTCAATTTATGATACAATTATTTTTTGGTTATGTGCCGAGAGTTGTACGGCTCGTATCTATATCTAATCCCGTCTGGCTTCATAAAAATCATTACAGAGACTCATCATCCTTGAAACATTTTGGTAGCATCTGGTTGTTGGTTTTGTGCTCAATTTATGATACAATTATTTTTTGGTTATGTGCCGAGAGTTGTACGGCTCGTATCTATATCTAATCCCGTCTAGCTTCTACGCTAGCGAATTGGACTTGCTTTGATGTTTTAAAACACATTACTTATAACTATCTAGTTGTTTAGAGGACAATATTTATTAGGCATGTAAACTATTCCAATATTCATGCTTTATTGAGGTTTCTTCTTACATTCTGCTATACAAGTTCTATAATATGTATATTACTCCATTTGAAAAATCATTGAGCATTCATCTTTAAAGACAGAGTTCTTCTCTGGAACATAACACTACGAATAGAACGAGGCTCAATAATTAACAGAAAGCTATATATACATTTACATTTTGTAGAACCGTTTAAAAAAAAAACTGTGACGGCTCTAAAAGTATCAATGGACCCAAGACTGGAAAACTATACAGAAATATCATCAAAACATCAGTAAGGGCCTCTTTTGCCTCATACTGAAATTATAGGAAAAAACCTTTTTGCTAAAGAGCGAAAAAGGAAGAAAACCATTGTTAATTTAAGATAGTAACATTGCGGACATAAGGTCCCAAAGAAAAACCTAATACAAAACTCTATACATTGACAAGTCAATTATAACTATAAGGAAAACGATATGTTATACTTGTTCCGAGGGGCCGAGTTGTGAAGAATCAAATCAAGACACAAATAACTATATGAAACCTACGTAAATGAGAAGGAGGAAAAAAAAACCTGAGCTGACCTCAATAAGAATTTATACGGGTAAATTCATGATATAAGACTGTAACAGGGCCATATAGAAAATAATGCAGTTCCAAGCTCAACCGCCATAATGTTATCATAAACATGAATTCAAGAACTGAAGGAACAATTTGTTCACAAAAAATCATAACTTCAATGTGCTAAGAGCCCATTAGAGTAGATCCTTCCTAGTAAACGAACAACTAATGAGGAAATTTTATTAAAAGCTTTATGGAATAACAAAATTACAATTGGAAGTTGTCGCTTTCCTTAAAAAAAAATTAAAAAAAAATGTCTTTCAACCAACGAAAAATCCTAAGCCACAGCACTTTAATTTGAGAATTCGGAGCAGTAACAGGAATCCTTGAATCTTTGGAATTAAAACTACACCCTAATACCTAGAACTGCACCTATGATGCCGTCCCTATAGATTTGACGGAGGAACAAGTGGTCAGAGTCCATTGAACTCCATGCTTAGTCGCAGGGTAACCTACTAGGGCGGTACCCACCATGATGGATCCCTGTTGCACTGAGTCTGTAAGGAAGGTAATGAGGTTAGTCGACGGTCCACCACCTGCAAACAACCACAACAAAGGTAAATTCAGATACTCAACCATAGAAACTAAAAAATAGAGTAGCAAGGGGAGAAAGGAATTCATGAGTGTTGGAAGAGGTATAGGGCCACCATCGCCAGAAAAATTTGTAGAGCAAAACCCTCTCCGAAGGAACAACACAAATGAATGGCCCCATTTGACCAACTTGGTTCATGTAGTTGATAACGTGTCTGTGGTAAGAAACACTTGTGAAACTTTTTCATCCATTCTCAGATTATTTATTGAAGTGCTAAGTTTGTTCGGTGAAGTTCGACGACAACGCATTGTTATTTTTGAAAGTGAGAGCATGGCGTGGGATTCCGAAGCCATTGTTACACTCCCGAGAAAACATTAAATTGCCTGCACCATGAGGTAATATAAACAAGCGACATCTGGTAAACCCTGGCAGGGACTAACGCCACTTGCGGATCTTGTTTAATCCTAAATGCACACATCCAAATGTTAACAAATAAAACTTTGATATTAAGCGTTTTGGTTTCAACCTTGTTATAAAAAAAAAAATCATCTTATCTTGATATTCATTATAATGAGAATCTAGTTCTCTTTACTCATTCACTTGAATTAATTAATATATTCTTCATCGTAAATCATTTGGCTCTTTCTATATATCTTTTAAGATTTTCATTATATGTAAGTATATGTGTGTGGGTAAAACAACATCAGTGATGTAAACTAGTTGGTAGGGAGATGTGTTAATTGGTATTTTTTAAGAAATATTGTCCACCCATAAGGCAAATTTTAGTTTAGAGTTTTAATTTCTCTTATTATCAAATACAATTTTCTTTATTTTCATGATTAAATTTTTATTGGATGATTGTTCCAATCCATTTTCTTATGATTGATAACTTGTGGAATGGCTTGGGATAACATTATATTATTTTCAGAATTTAATCATATCATAAGATGATAATGATTTAGCGTGGTGATCGATTATTATTTTGTGTGGGAAATCAACCTAAAAAGGATATCTTCTTCCAAAAAATTAATAATTGTTGATTCATGAGCTTGTACAATAGAGATCACTTCTACCCACTTTGTAAAGTAATTCATAGTATTGAGAATCCACCTATGTCTACCATTAGATGGAGGATGAATTTCACCTATAACGTCTAATTCCCATTGTTGAAAGATTCATTAACCTTAATTGATTTAAGGGGTAAAATAGGGATTTTTTTTCTCTCTATAAAAAATTGACATGGGAAACATGCTTTAACCTTTGCATTTACTTGAGAAAACATAGAAGGCTAGTAAAAATCACTCATTAATATCTTATGAGAAGTTTTCTTCCATGCAAAATATCCATTGCATAATGTAATGTGGTGTTGACCAGTTACATCATTAGTTTATTTAGATATTAAGTAATTTAGTATAACACTTGAAGGATCCTTCAGATATAACTTCTTTCCAATAATATACGATTTTAAGCTTTAAGTTTTAAGGTTATAGCTTGATTGTTATTCATATTTTTAGGAGTCTTGAGATTTCAGAGAAAATAAATAATATTTGAATACTAAGGTGATTGGGTAAACTTGTCAAGCATAGGTAATCTATCTTTATCTTACCTACACTCAAATAGATAACGAGAATGTTGGTTCAAATGGCATACCTCGAAAGGTATTTAACTTGAAATACACATATTCCAAGAACTTTGATATTACATCTAGCCATAAGTTTGGATAAACCTTGATCTCTAACCAATTTAGTTGGTTTAATTTGTAAATCAAATTCCTAGATTTTTGAAATTCATTTCACTCTATTTCCATCGCAATCTTGTTACACCAATATCTCCTTGATAGTAGAATGGGGTACACAAGCAATATTTTAGAATGAAGTATATAGGTTAGAAAATCCTTTAGTGCATTAACTAGTTGAGAAGAGGCTTACTTTTCGAGTATTTTGTATTTTATCTCATCTTTCCTTATGGTTTTCTTAAAGAAGGCTATTGGCTACTCAAATCCATAGTAATTCTTTTGCATCAAAATGGTTGCAATATCATGCTTGGAGAAAACAGAGAAAATGTAAAATTCCTTGTTATAATTGGGACTTGCTAGTACTGAGGCTTCTCCTAAGGCAATTGTAATTTGACTAAAAGTGTTTCCAGATGACTCCAACAATTTAAGTTTAGATCCCATTTTTAGCATATTCATTATGTATTTTAATACTTATGCAAAATTTGGGATAAATCTTCTTAAATTGTTCATGTTACCTAAGAAAGATTGAATTTCATTTTTGTGTCTTAGCAAGGTCAAGCTTTGGATGGTTTGAATTTTATTATGACCAATATTTATAACCTATTTTGAGATAGCATGATCTAGGATGTTTTCTTCGATCATGGAAAATTAGGACGTTTTAGGGTTGAGGGAAAGACTAACATTTTTCAAATACTTGGTTGAGATGTTTAATATGATCCTCAAAATTTTAAAATATGGTTAGATCATCTAAGTAAATAACATTAATGTATCCTTACATCCATATATACAATGTTCATAACTTTCTTAAAAGTAGCTCTAACATTAAGTAGTCCAAAAAGAATTCTTTCATACATGAAAGTGCCCCAAGGAGCCCCAAGGGATAGTTCAATTGGTCGAGCCCTCGTTGTTAAGTACCTTTCCTATTGGGAGTTCACGAGGTGAAATATCCTCGATGCCCTTGGGGTTAGGCCCGATATATTAGGCTGCCTTTCATGGATCTGTGTGGATTATTTCCCATGTATGTAGCGACCACTCTGTGACCGTGAACCATGGTTGCCTTAAAAAAAAAGTGCCCCAAGGAGCAGTGAATACTATCTTATATTTATCTTTTGGGTGCACAATGATTTGATTGTACATAGAAATCCCATCTAACATTGATATTCTTGTAGAACCTACCACTCATTTCAAATGATGGTCCATTTTGGGTAGTGAGTAGCTATCTTTTAAAGAGGGTCTATTTAGGTTTATGAAATCTACACATAACCAAATTTTTTTTATATTTTTTCTAGCAGGAACCATGTTAGCCAATCATTCTAAATACCTAAGGGGACTATGATTTTAGCATCCAACAACTTCCTAATTTCCTTTTTGATTTGAGGCAACAACATAGCGATAATTGTCATGAGATTTTCCTAAACTTCTTTACCCCTTCCTTCAAACAAATTTTATGTTTGATGATTTTGCTATTATAAGTTTTCATCTCATCATAACTCCATGAAAGCACATACCTATATTGGTTAAATAACCTAAATATTTTTCTTTAAAACCTAAAGGTAGAGTTTTGGATATCCTTACTACTTTAGGATCTTCGGTGTTACTTATATTTACCTCTTCTATATCATCTTCTACTGGTTTGATTTTTGGATTTTAGTTGTATCATCTTGGTTAAATCATTTTTCAATAGGCACAAGCCATCTTGGGATTTATTTTGTTTTTAGTTAAATCACATCGTTTTTCCCCATATTATTCACAAATTTACATGGATTTCTGCATTCATTATTGGCTATAGTATCCCTTTTATTTACAACTAATTTTAATTCCTTTGGTATATCAATTTGATCTTTTCATTATACATTTATATATAGGTTAGAAAACTCATTTAATGATTAAAAAAAAAATATTTCTACATTATCTTCAAACACTTGCTAGAGCTTGATGTTGTCGAGTATAGAGGGTTGGTATAATACCTAAGTTTCATATTTTAGTGAAAAGATTATAGGAGGCCTGAAAAATCGGCCAAGGGAGCCAAAGAATCAACTTTTGATTCTAAGGGAAGTAAGTGAAATTTTGGCTAGGAAGAAATTGTCAATCGGATCCCAAACCTAAATTTTGTAAGTTCTCATCCGGTTTGACATTTATTTCTGACTTGATTAATAAGTAATTCGAAGTCAACATATACATAAAAAAAATTTAAACTTTAACATTTTTATTCCCTTGCTACCTAATACCAAGGCCTCATATTTGGAAATATTATTGGTGATTTCAAATTTGAGCTTATAGGAAAAAGTGTTATTTTCTTTATTAGGCGAGATAAAGTGACCCTTGCACTAGACCCTTCTTTAGAGGAAACCCCATCAAAAAACATTTCCCAAACCTAATTATATTAGTTATCCTAATTAATGGCTAGTTTTTTATCCAATGGATCTTTATTTCTCCTTCATTATAAACCGAGAAAATTTTAGAATCCTTAGAATTAGTTATTAAATTTTTTGATTGTTCTATGTTGTATCAGTTACTTTAGCCCAAATTACTTATTTATTAACAATGCATCCAATTTTTAGCAGTATAATCAATCATAAATGTAACTAAAGAAAAAAACAATGTATGAAGTGACAAAGAAGACAATAACACAACCATTAGAGAAAACAGATTGGTCCATGACCAGGGAAAAAACCCACAAGGGGGAAACCCTTTCAAATCTTCTTTTTTAATAGATCGTCATAAAAATATTTCAGCATAGAGTACAATGAGCCCAATACATATGTTTGCAGCAAATACTAACAGATCAAATCTACATATCTACAAATCTATATACCAGCAGAGAGAAACCCAAATCCACCAAATCACTGAAGCTAAATGCATCCAAGATGTCAAGTCCTAGATCTGAACCAGGGACACTCTCATCAAAACTGTATGCGTGTGTCTAAAACACCCAGGGCACTCTTTCATACACTGTGTGAGGGAAACTATGATTTCTCATTCGCTTTCAGGAAGGCTTTGTGCGTTTGTCCAGGGTAAAACACTTTAGAAACCCTTGGTCGCTCACTTACAGTTGTTGTGCGGGCGTCCGAGATGGCTTGGATGCTTTTAGGACCACTTAGAGTGAGCGTTTGGGAGAAAATACAACCTGATATAACTATGAACCCCTGGACACTCTCATTATTGGGCAAAGGACCAAAGTCCCACATTGACTAGAAGTGGGGAGGATCATGGGTATATAAGGATGGACAAATATCTCCATTGGTATGAGGCCTTTTGGAGTAAGTCCAAAAGCAAATCCATGAGGGCTTAGGCCCAAAGTGGACAATATCATACCATTATGGAGATATGTGGTGTCCAGAGTCCTTACAAGTGGTATCAGAGCCATGCCCCGAATTTAGCCAAGTGGATGAATCCTCAGAAAGCCGAACGAAGGTGGTGGGTCCCGGTAATATCACGATGGGATCCGTGGATGAGCTCGGTTAGACAGGCGGTGTGCTCTGGATTCTTCATGGATGTGTCCTGGTCCCAACACAGTGAAGAGGAGTTGACCTGAGATAGAGCAAGCTCTCGAGGTAGGTGGTGTTCCATGTAAGGCGTGTCCTTCCAACGCATTGGAGTGGAGAATCCTGGTTGGTAGAGAGTGGACGGATGGATAATCGTTTGAGGGGAGGCTCAATGGTCCTTTGTTCGAGAGGAGGATTGTTGGGTATACGACCAAAGTCCCACATTGACTAGAAGTGGGGAGGATCATGGATATATAAGGATGGACAAATATCTCCATTGGTATGAGGCCATTTGGGGTAAGTCCAAAAGCAAATCCATGAGGGCTTAGGCCCAAAGTGGACAATATCATACCATTGTGGAGATTTGTGGTGTCTAGAGTCCTTACAGTTTCTGATTTGAAGGAATCAGAGAGGAAAGCATTGCAGGAGTTGAAATGCGAGATCAAGGAAGCAATCACGAAAAATGAATTCAGCGAGCATGAAAACGCAAAATCTGATGGGATCAAGAATTGAACCCGTCAACTGTTGAGAGGATGGATCAAAAT
>APFE030355896.1:303534-327482 GCA_000404065.3 Pinus taeda
TTGTAATTAGTTAGTTCAGTTAACTGAGTTAAGTCCAGTTAGATTAGTTCAAATAGTTTGTTGAACTAATTGTGAGTTCAGTTAGTTAATGCATGCATGCATGTAACCGCTGCACTTCAGATAACTGAATATTCTCTCATAAATAACTCATGCATGTCAGTTCAGTCAGAGACCCAGTTGAGATCAAAGGAAGGGACAGTGTACTATCAGTTGGAGGAATTTTCCTATATAAGAAACTCATCCATGCATAAGGAATTATCTCCTTCAGGACTATGCAGTTACTACTGAGTTCAATGTGTTGCGTGAAAGGTGAATTCACACAGGTGGCAACATTGGACCCTAGGAGAAACTACACAAGGAAATGGGAGGCTTGGAGGGCAGAGGAGAAGCTTTGTTAGAAGCCTTTGACTGTCTATGAGCAGCAGAAGGATTGTACTGAGAGTAGGATAGCTTGTGAGTTAATGCTTTCTGTAATCCTGAGATATTTCCACTTGTATGATAATACAAAGATCGGGGTTTTTAGCTGAGGCTTTCCCCAAAGTATTCTTCTATGTTTCATGTGTATGATTTCTTCTTCTCTGTTATATGTGTTCTGATTGATCTAGCTCAAATTGATTAAGCTTCCCCAAATTTTGATTGTAGAAGTAGATCTAATATTTTGCTTTAGTATATTGCATAATCTATTGATCTATAGTGAGAATTTCTACATGGTATCAGAGCAAAGGTGATCAGAGCTGTGAACAGTATACGAAGAAGAGAAATTGAAGTAAAAAAAATTAGGCCGTGAGTTTGCAGAGAAGATATAGCAAATATGGATTCTTTGCGAAAAAATACCCAAATTAAAAAAAAAAATTGGTTGAATCGAAGTTCGGATGAGGGAGATATCGCTGATTCGTGACGGCGGGAATGATGAAACAGATTGGTGTGCTAGCCAAGAACCTGTATGCACTTGAGGTACAAGATGCATTTAAAGTCTGAGGAGCAAGGCAAAGGTTAGATACTTGGTGGTTGAGAGGGAGAGTAATTTACCTCTCAACATGCAACGCCAGAAGAAGTCTCAGACAATTGTGGAGGAGCTACAATTGGTGAAGCAACTTCAGGAGGTTGTGGAGTAGCCACAACTGGAGAAGCAGAGAGGAGATCGAGTGGAGGCATCCAATCATGCAAAGACCTCCAGTAGGGGGAAATTTTGAGCCAAGTAGGTAGAGGGATCACATGCATCCATACCTCCAACTGGGAGATGGGGCGATGTGGAGTGATAGTCCCAAGAAGGTTGAAATAGGAGTAGGATCCTTGAGGTACCCAGCCTCTTTGATTAGACCTTGCTACGGGAGCCCCAACGAGGAGTAGCAGGACTAGCTAAGTGGGTAGAGACAGATGTGGATGGAGCGGCAGAGAGAGCTATAGTGCAGGAGTCCCAAGATTGTGCAGAGCTAGCAAGCTACAGTAATGCGAGAGGCACAGGAGTATTGCACCAGTGCAGGATGGCACAGAGAGGTGTGCAATGGTGCGAGATGCATGGAGTGTTACAACAGCTCAGAGGTTAGAGAGGGAGCACTTGCCAGCAGCAGATGGAGCTTCAACATCAGAGGATGTTTCTAGCCCAACAAGGAGGTCAGTTGGGAGTTTTTTTTTTGTTTCTAGAGTTGCTGGAGCAATAACACTTGCGAGAAGTATTGCATGCAGAACATTCCAAAGGTTTAGGATTGGGTTTGAGTTGAATGCCTTTCTTGTTGAGAGGAAGTGTTGAAAATGGCAACAAGAAATGCTAAAAATAACATTGCTATAAATAACAGTTCTTGTACCAGTGTTGGACATAGAAACAAGGAATGAAAAATGGAAGTGCTAAAAATAACATTGTTATAAATAGCATTTCGGGATGGATTCCAATTTTAGTTAGTCCCTGAACTAAAATTGAGAAGTAAATTTGAAATTGATCTTAGCAGTTGTTGTAAAATAAATTAATCAAATCTTAGTTAATAGTTGAGAAAATCAAAATAAAATCTATGTGAAGACATGCAACAATATCCTCTTTGATTGAGGAAGTTATCAAATAAATTAAGAGATAAGGATGAGTTGTATTTGAGTTGTAATTAAGTTAGCTCTAGTTAACTGAGTTAAGTCCAGTTAGATTAGTTCAAATAGTTTGTTGAACTAATTGTGAGTTCAATTAGTTAATGCATGCATGCATGTAACTGTTGCACTTCAGATAACTGAATATTCTCTCATAAATAACTCATGCATGTCAGTTCAATCAAAGACCTAGTTCAGATCAGAGGAAGGGACAATGTACTATCAGTTGGAGGAATTTTCCTATATAGGAAACTTATCCATGCAGAAGGAATTATCTCCTTCATGACTGTGCAGTTACTATTGAGTTTAATGTGTTGTGTGAAAGGTGAATTCACACAGGGGGCAGCATTGGACCCCAGGATAAACTGCACAAGGAAATAGGAGGCTTGGAGGGTAGAGGAGAAGGTTTGTGAGAAGCCTTTGACTGTCTGTGAGAAACAGTAGGATTGTATTGAGAGCAGGATAGATTGTGAGCTAATGCTTTGTGTAATCCTAAGATATTTCCACTTGTATGATAATACAAAGATCAGGGTTTTTAGCTGAGGCTTTCCCCAAAGTATTCTTCTGTGTTTCATGTGTATGATTTCTTCTTCTTTGTTATATGTGCTTTGATTTATCTAGCTCAAATTGATTAAGGTTCCACAAAGTTTGATTGTAGAAGTTGATCTAGTGTTTTTCTTTAGTATATTGCATAATATGTTGATCTACAATAAGAATTTCTACAGATCCAATGTATTTTTATGGAGCAAGTAGTCAATATCATTGTCAACTGAGTTCTCGGGAGAGGATACAAGTGAAATTGGTGATTGTGAGGGAGCGCCCGTAGTGGAAGATGCATGGGAATGTAGTGGGGGGGCGGGGGGATGGATGATAGGTAATATGAACAAGAGTATTAACATCAAATTGCACCAGCGTTGGGAACAGGGTCAGCCAAAAAAAGGGAGGGTCACTGCAAGGATGAAAATTTTCCCTTATTAGAGGATGTGAGTTCATGTCTCCAACAATAGGGGAAATAGTCTCATTAGACATCCATGGGAAGAAGGAACCTCAATAGGAGAATTAATAATTGGATTGTCAAGATTATTATCAGAGGAAAGATAAGTGAAATGGCAAGGAGGAGTGTTTATGACCCCCCAGTCTGCACGGACATTGGGCCATAAGATGGCCAGTGCGATGACATATAAGGCATTTGAAGGGAATTCCCCAAAAATCCAATCGATGCAGTAAATGTGTATTCTCCCATTTCAGCTCAATGTGGGATGGGAAACCACCCATATGCTCTTTCTCTATCAGAATCCAGGAAATTCACTTATCCCTTTCCCCTAGACACTAAGGATCAACATAGAAGAATTTAACAATAACATTTCCAATATCAATAAAGACTTGCTCATCTAGAATTCAATCGGAAGTCCAGGAAGCTTGACCCAGATCAGTTTGTTCTTAGGAATTTCCTTTAGCAGGTTGAAATCAATATACCATGGGTGTAAAGCCAAAAAACCCCAACCCCGAATCCATGGTAAACCCATGATATTTCCCAAATATTCCTGACGCAGGAAGTGAAAAATATACCAAGCATTCATCAGTCTGACCACTGTGGGCATGTATGCCAAAAGAGATTTCCACTTAGTTTCTACCAAGCTACACATATCATCCTCCATATGTTCATCAAAGTGCCATCTACCAACAGGAGCCCGTTTCTGTAAAATATGAACGCGGTCGATCAGAACATCATGACCAAAACTCAGAAAAGGCACAAGGGTGGTGATATCAACTGCACGTCTATTCTGCCTGTGTCTCGATCCTCTAGGAATACCACGTTGATCTACAAGAGATTGAGGTATTTCATGTGTGCCACCTAGGGTATCGTTAGTCAAATCGATCACATTCTTTGTGTCCCTCCCGGATGGCCCACCACTCATACCATCCACGCGACCACCGGAATGAGTCCATTCAGACTCCATCGTGGCTTTGATATATGCCTCATGGGCCAACGTGTCTGATACAACAGGGTCTGAGCATGCCATAATAAGACATGTGATAGGGGATAATGTAATATATTAAGCCAAGTCCACATGCCAATCCGTGGTAGGAAGGTGTACGATCCACCAGTAAATGTGGATAATAAATATAGTAGGTTAGCTACTAGTGAAGACGTCTTGGTCCATGCGATCATCCAATATAAAATTCCACAACCATCCCCATAAACACAAAGACCTCACGCTACATCCCACTTGCATGCCCACGTACCCAGATCTTCGTCGTTGGTGCATAGCCTGAAATGGTAAAATAAATGTATATAGAATATATTTAGATCTTTGCCCGATCCAAAGGCTAGTCTGGCACCCCAGTCAAGGAAATCAGTGTATAGTTGTCAATATAGTGTCTGATTAATAATAAATAGAAAAGACCCGTCCTAGAGATATGGAGCCAAGGTCATCAGGCACGTCCATTCATAATTTGAAAATAGTCTGAAACTAATTTGTCATCCTTGGAAAAATTAACGGGAAGAATTGGCCACACCAATACCCTGTGAAAACCAAGCTGAAGCAGTGATAGTGAAAGTACCAGAGATCACCAAATTCCAACCATTACATCACAAAAGTATCCTTATCCCTCACAGCAGAAATAGCAACAACATCCTAAACATGTCCACCACATGTTACAAAATCTAAAACCAAAACATTTGCATGGTCTGGAGATTATAAAAGCGTCCACCCACCTATGCCAAATGGTAGTGTAATTAGTAAACTCCAGACAGGAACCCTCCTCTTGGGTTCGAGTTGGGTAGGCAAGTTCTATAATATCAGCCCAAATAGGCATGTGGCCTCCTGTGGTACCGGACAAATTGATCCTGAATCATATAGAGTAGGATATAGACCGCGATGTTAAAGATAAGCACAATGTACAAGATCTCTGAGTATATAAAATGTATCATTCCAATAGTGAATTGTGCAAAAATGGCAACTGAAACCAAAAACTTATAAAAAAACATGCACCACGATACTTCCCATCTAACCACCCATAATATAGTCATGCATTTCCAGAGCCTTTCCAATTTTGATCTATACGAAAAACTGATCGGCACAGTAGGATCAAAATCTCGAAGGCCAGAAACTATAATATCACCATGATGCAGTCCATCAAGATACACCAATCCTATTATCCCAAGAAACGCACGTGGTAAAGTTTGAGTCAGGTCTTACATACCATGTCTGCAGTTCCTATCTCGATACCATTTGTGCCTCCATTTTGAGCTCGTCTTCTTCTCTGCCACCTTGCATCACGACTTTCATCCCCTTTATCTCCCAAATTATTCAAACCTCCCAATAGATAAATTCATCTTGTTCTTGGCTTATTCTTTTTGCAATCACTCTTATTGTGTTTATCTCAAAATTAAAGCACTCCATTTGTATACAATTATTTCTAGCTATGAGTTGTCCCAAGGCTTTGCTGGCAAATAATTGTGTTGTTGCTTCTTGTTATTCTCCCCACTATTATGGTTGTAAACGATGAGGGGATAGGAATTTCATTACCTTTAGCTCCCATGGTGCTCATTGATATGATCATGGCATCGTTTAAGTGAGACAATGTTCATCCACGAGGACCTTTAACGCCAAAAAAATCTAGCGTTGTTGGCTTCTTATCACTCGTCATCTCAGAGACAAATGTCGATGCAAATTTCCCTAGAATTCTATTATCAAGGGATACATGACCAAACTTTTGGAAGATAGAGAAGAGGGCCTACTCTTGGGATTTTGTATAATCGAGGATTCATGTAATGTAGTATTTGGATTGTTTTTAATTATTTTGAACTTCGTAGCTTCTTGGATTGGAAGATTCTTATCAGAGGATTGGAAATCAGAGGTCTAGATACACCGGGATTGGACGTGGCTTTGGCGTGGATGGCAGGATATGCTGGTGGCAGTGTGAATTGTGTCCTAGAGTTGGAGGGACTATGTATTGCATTGTTTTTATTGTGGAATAATTTGTTTTTATAGATTTATAAAAAATTGTTAGAAGAGTAGCTGATATTTTAGATCATTCAATCATTTCCACCCTCATCATAGCAGCCTTTGCTTTGTGGACTCTACATTGGCATTCAAGGTGTGTACATAAACATTGCTTATATATATGTATAATGTGGGTACGCATTACCATTTGTAATTGAAAAAGGAATTGAATGCATCAATAGTGTTTTATTGTATTTGGGTTGGCAATGCTAATTATAACATTAGGACCAACCTAGATCCATCTTAACCCCAAATCTATCAAGCGCCGAGAGGGATCCAATCTCTCGAGGTGAAAATCTCTTTTTTGAGTGCAGAACTTGAGGAAAGGTTTGCACCTCTCGAGAGATTGGATCCCTCTTGACGCTTGATAGATCTCAGGGTAAGATGGATCTAGGTTGGTTATATAATACTATATAAGATCTATATTTGTATTTATGTGTCCCTTTCTTATTCCCTCTCTCTATCTCACTCCCTAAACATAAACACTCTCTCTCCATATATATATATAAATATATATATTATATATATATATATATCCCTCCCCCTTCCTATCCCTCTCTTCCCCTTCTCTCCCTCTCTACCTTTCTCCTTCCCTCTCTCTTCCCTCCCGCTCTTCTCTCTCCCTCTCTTTCCATTGTTCCCTTGTCACTCCCTCTCGTTCTCCACCTTTATCCCTCTATGTATTTCTTCTTCCCTCCCTCTCTCTCCTTCTCTCTCTTGAGTCCTCTCTCTCCCTTCTCTCCCATCTCCATTGTCTCTCCCCCCATCACTCACTCTCTCTCTCTCTCTCCCCTCCATCTTTGTGTCTTCATCTCTCTCTCTCTCCCCTCCATATTTATATCTCCATCTCTCTCTTCTCCTTCTCTCCCTATCTTTCTCCTCTCCTCTTCTCTCTCTTCCCTCCTCTCCTCTCTCCCTCACTCTCTCTCCATCTCTCACTTATCACTCCCTCTCTCTATCCACCTCTATCTCTCTATGTCTTTGTTATTTCCTCTCTCTCTCTCACCCTCTCTCCTTCTCTCTCTCTCCCCTCTCTCCTTTCCTTACTCTCTCTCCCTCTCTCCCACCTCTCTCCCACCTCTCTCTCTCTCTCTGTCTCTCCCTCAGCACTCAAATTTGTCACTATCTCCCTCCCCCTCTCCCCCCTTTCCCCCTCTCTTAAATTTGATCACATTGTATTTTGTTTAAGAGAGTATCTAAATTAAAAACAAAACTCAATTGGTTGTAAAATATTCAACCTATATTTTGGATCAATCATGTCAAAGAAAATAAAATAACGAAAGCCTTAAAAAAAGAATGCACTATCTTTAATCTATTATTGACACTTTGCTTACCCTCATCCCTTGGATCCTTAGCTAAGATGGATCCATCTATTCTAGTTCTCATTTTAAATTTTATTAAAACCTTAATATAATTTCGATGGGAATATTATTAGTAGTTATCGGGTTAAGATATATCTAAAAAGTAATTGTAACCCTTTTCCTTTTATATTTAATTAAAAAAATACAAAATTAGATTAAATTAAAATATTTTTATTATGAAATAAGTTATGGTTTTTGGGCATGTGGTACTGATAAGCCATGGTAATTGTAACAAAACCTATTCACAAGTTAATAACAAAATCAAAATATAATAAAATTGAATTTATTATTTTTATTATTTACTATTAATTGAGCCAACATTTAAATGTTTACAGTCATCCCTAGGGTTTATATTACTTTCAAATTATTATTTATTATTATTAACTTCTTGTTTATTATTTTAACTTTTTATTATAAATTGAGCCAATATTTAAATATCACTTTTAACTTTTTATTTTTATTTTTTAATTTAGCTAAAATTTGAAATTGTTTATATACTTACATTACACCTACACAAAAGCCCTATACTGGGTTGTAGATCGTCTCAGTGCAATAACTCATTGTCGATTTATGGACTTCTTTCCATGCCTTTCCTACATGGAATCCAATTTGAAGTGTCAAAGGAAATCAAATTTACGTGGTGGTAAGAGAATTTTATTTTGGTTCATGTGATATTGTCACACTGTCTGACCACATACTATGGACAAGTGCATTTTTGGTTGAGCTAACTCCCTTTATTTTTGCTGAGAAAATGGTGAAACTTGATGGAGTATTAGAGTTATTTATGACATAGTGAAAATTAACAAAGTTTTTCTTACTGATATTAGGATTTTTCTAAAACATGCACAAGAGAAGATTGAGTTTCACCAACTTGAGTTTCAAGATGAGCTACATTAGAAGAGTCATCATTTTGAACTAGTTTTTGTTCAAAAAATATATCTCTTTAAGTTTGAGATAGCCTCCCATCAAGAGACAGAAATTGATCAAATTAGCGAGGTCGATTATCATTAAGTTCCCATTTCAGGAGTAGATTTTCTTGAAGATGTAGAGGTTCAACCTACTCTTCCAAATATCATCATCAGACCTTGGGAATAATTTAACAACAATAATAGAACCGGTCTTGGATATGACAACGATGTTTCATTCCAGAATATTATAAGCCCATTCAATTTCAAAGTGTTGTGTTTCTTCAAGGTGGTTTAATGTTACCTACTCCTCTTCCATAACCACAAATTGTCAAATAGAAACACTATGATTGGGTTGGCCATACGAAAGATTAATGTTTTGATCTTCACTCATGTGAACATTATGGTAAAAATACTTGTCATTCAATCAAATGTTCCAAGACAAGCCTACTACAAGAACAAAGATTCACCTTGGATGGATCACTTCTTGGAAATGGGCTTCAACAACTAAGAAAATATTTTGGTCATACTTTAGATTCATTCTTGATCATTGAGATGTCTTGAGATTTCTTCATCTTCTCACCTTGTATTAGACAAGGGGTAAATCGGTGTTTAGTTATCATATTCGAAGCCAAATCAAGTGAGCCTAAACTTGAGTCAGAGTTGTAGCCAAAGAAAAATTCATGCTCCATGAGCATGTGTTTTGGTTGGTGGCTTTCCTTTAAGCATCGCTTGCAAAGACTTTGATTTCTACTACATTAGTTTGTGGTCATCTTCAAACCATTAGAAGTTCCATCAACAAAATACTTCAACTTCTAGCCAGATTTGGAATTGTTCTAGGAATTTCTTTGAGCTTTAGTTTTAGAGTTGGTGCTCAACCTTAAACCACCACTAGTAGAGACCTTGAGTTCGCCCTCCTCTTTTGGTTTTTGGTCTTCCTTTCAAAACACAATTTCAAATGATCTGGATTGGATCATTATATTAATTCTCATCCATATCGATTCATTTGGAGTGGAAAAAGTGGAGGAATTAGTTCACAAGATTGTTTTTACTGGCGAGACCCAGTTTGGAAAAATGGGGTCTGAAATATTTCGGAAGCGTTTTGAGGCATAAAATGACATTTTTTTTGTGGGTGATACTTTTTTAATTTAACGTTGCACCAATTCATGATATTATACACACAAATATATTTCCAACGGTGCAAGAAGCACATCAATCGGAGTATGTATGCAAAAGTTATGCCACTCAGAGGTTGACCTTCATGTTTTCACACCTATAATTCGAGAGGATGTCGCATCAACCCCCATTATTTATGGAAAAGGGGTTAGCCCCATGATTATGATGTAAAAGACTCTAGAATATTTTATATTGTAACTCTAGTTAAGAGTTAATATAGTTAAAATTAACCACTAGTAGGCATCAGATCGTGTTATAACCAGGCCACTAGGAGGAAGAGGCATTTCATTCTTTCAAGAACAATTTTTCTCCATAGCTATGAAAAGATAGGCAGGAGAGATAGGAGGTAAAGTACACAAAGATGATATGTGCATTGTAGTAGCCCATGGGCCACAAGCATTACTTCTTTGTTCCCATAGCCATATTTCCAGATACAAAAAGAGAGCAAAGCGGCCTCACCTTCGAGCTAAGTTTTCTCTCGAAAGGGTTTCCAAGAGAGATATCTTGTGCCTTATGTGTGTGTGAGCTTATTTTTTCATTCTCTACTTTTCTGCATAATTTCCATTCGCATGCATGCACTAATTACAGTTAAATCTACAGATATTAAAGTTTAATAAAATTGTAATAGTACAAAATCTTAGATTTTTAATATAATATTATCATATTTGTTGTGATGAATTATCCAATGGAATATCCATGGTATTTTATGGATCATTTGGTATTAGAGAAGGTTTCTTTGGGTATTTTATGGAGATTTCATGGATCTAGGTTGACGCGACCGAAAATTGTAAAACCCTTATCATGGTTGACAAATCTGTAATGAACCTTTTGATCTTGCACAGGTGAGGTTTACACAGTTGGAACAATAAGTCGCAAATATCAACTACAATGTAAGCCTCCTCATGGTGACCTTGAATAGAAAGTTGGAGATATTTGGAGAAGATGGGGTTTTGAATGCAAAGGACAAATCAAAATGGGGATCAGAAGATCGGGGAGAAATGAAGAACCAGTCGAAGAAAGGACCCAAAAAAGATCGACTCAGTTCAAGTGTTGTGAACCTAACACAATCCCTGTTTAAAATGGAAGCAAAAGTAGATATCAAGTTGTACCATGGTGAGATCAATGCTCTGAACCTAAACCATTGGTTGCAACAACTGGAAGGTTATTTAAGTGTCCATCAAATCGAGGAAGGGCAAAATATCTCACTCATGCAGCTAAAATTATAGGGCCTTGCACTGACTTGGTGGGAGAGACACACATAAACCCTAAGGTTTGAGGGAGAACCTCCAGTGACTAAGTGGGAGGATTTCAAAACTCTCATTATGTAACATTTTTATCCCATTGGGTACATGGAGGACTAGTGGATCTGATGGCATTACTTCAGGCGAAAATCGGGCCAAAGCATGCAGGATTACACCACATGAAGATGGCTATAATGTTGGGTATCTATCCAAAGAACCCATATGCACTCAAGTATTTTGGGGGTTTGCACTGCCATCTGTGTGAGCAAGTGATGTTTTTCAAGCCCAAATAAGTGTGCAAGGCTTGTGTACAAGCACAGTACCTAGAGAACATGGGCCTGAAGAGAGCACAATCAAGTGGATCAAAGAAAAAGGGGAAATGAGAAGCTTCTAAGGATGGGAAGAAGAATAAAAAATGGGTAAGAGATAAGAAGATGAAAACCACAACACATCAGTGAAAATATCCTAGTGGCCACTAAAACTGTTGCAATATCGATGGCCATACAGAGGAAAAATGTTGGTAGTTGCATCCAAAGAAAAACCTGAAGAACAAGAAGAAGAATCTCATAGCCACTAATTCAAGCAACCAAGTTGAAATAAGCTTCGATGTGGATGAGAAGATCGTATGTACGTCAATACAGAAGGATTTGAATCTAAGTATCCTTCAGTAACAGGAAGAAAAAGAAATGACCAAACTCTTCCATATAAAGATGCAGGTTAATAAGACAAAGATTGATGTTCTATTTGACTCAGGATCGTAAGAAAATCTCATTGAAGCAGAGTTGGTCAAGAATTTTGGATTGGAAGTTCGTGATCATCCAAACCCATATCCATTGGGATGGGTAAATAAGGATGTAGAGCTTAAGGTAACAAAATAGTGTTAAATTAGATTTTCTATCAGTGTTGATTTTATTGATGACGGAGATCTAGATGTGGTTCCCCTTGATCTATGTGGAGTCATGTTTGGGACTCCATACATGTACATGTGTGATTGCAATATTCATGAGGAGAGCTAACCAATATTAGCTCATTAAGGATGTAAAATTGTTCATCATCAATGCGCACAAAGGAAAGTTGAAAATTTCATTGGTAAGTGCCAACGAAGCCAAGAAATTGATTAGTTCTAGCAATAAGTATGTTTTATTGTTTTTAAGAGAAAGCCAGTCTGAAGGAGTCAATAAGAGGCAAGGAATCCCTAGAGGTGTGTACTAAGAATTAGAAACAACAATGGGATGATTTGTTACAGACATACAAGGATGTGTTCTGAGAGCCTAAAGGGTTACCACCTAAGAGATAAGTGGAGCATGAGATCCAGCCATTGCTAGACTCTCCATTTCCAAATATTGGGTTGTCCAGGAAATATGTTATAGAAGTAAGTGAGGTGAAGAAAACATTGCAGCAGCTACTGGAATAGGGTGTCATTCGACTGAATACATCACCATGTGGCTCACCCATCATCATTGTGTTGAAGAAGGATGGGATTCGGTAGATGTGTATAGATTACAATGCGTTGAACAAAATCACGCTTAAGAACAGATACTCCTTGCTCAAGATAGATGATTTATTGGATTAGATGCAACAAGTAAAATACTTCACCAAGCTAGACTTGAAGTTTGGATATCACCAGGTTCGATTCAAAGAATAAGATACCTAGAAGACAACCTTCAAAACTAGGAAAGGTTTCTATGAGTGGTTAGTCATGCCATTTGGCCTATGTAATGCACCAGCTACATTTATGATATTAATGAAATATACACTATGCCCTTTTATAGATTCATTTGTTATTGTCTATTTGGATGATATATTGGTATATAGTGCTACCTTGGAGGAGCATATGTCACATTTGATACAGGTGCTGGAAACATTGAAATAAAACCATCTGCTAGAAAATCTCAATAAGTGTGAGTTTATGCAGAAATATTTGTGGTATTTGGGGCATGTGATCGGTGGAGGAGAGCTGAAGATAGATCCTTCCAAGATGAAGGCCATCATGAAATAGTTGTTGCCTATTAATGTTTGTGAGGTTAGGAGTTTCATTAGGGCAACACAGTACCGAAGGAAATTTATAGCCTCATTTTCAGCGGTAGCAGTGATGCTCCATGCCATAACAGCAAGTAGCAAGAGTTTCGAGTGTGAAAAATTTCAGCAAAGGGCTTTAGAAGAGCTAAAGAATAAGATCAGTGAAGCACCAATTTTGGCATTACCGAACTTGCAACAACCCTTGAAAGTGGAGACAGATGCAAGTGGGTATTGTAGATTTTCCTATAGATTCACAACTCGTGTAATGTACTAAAACACAAGACAAGAATCTACTCTACTCTCAAACAACGGAAACCAATAGATCAATGAAAACAAAAAATGGCAAGAGGAAGATAATCAATGTCACATAACACAATATTTCTCTGGGGAAAGCCACTGCTCAAAACCCCAACTATCTATATTGCATTAATAAAATATCTGAGTGAAAATACAAAGCTTGTTCTCACTAGAATAATTCCTCCACAAGTATGATCAACTTTTTGCCTCACAAGCTTGCTCTGGCCAACACTTAGCCATTTTTTCTACCTACCAAGCCCCTAATTCCTTATGCAATTCCTGTGAGGGTCAACCCATATTTAATTGGGAAATCCTTCCTCCATAACTGTGCAATCCAAAACTAGGTCCTCAATTGATTGCATGCATGATCTGTACAACTCGGAAAATCATACAACTGATAATACACTGCCCTTGCACTCTAGACTCAAATGGGCCTTTCTCTGAATTAACATGCATGAGTTTCTCTTGAGCAAATCTCCAGTTAGTTGGAGTAGCACTGAGGATGCACCAATCCATCAACTCACTACTAGACCTCTACTAGTTCCTCCAGCAATTAGAACTAGTTTAACTCTCTATAACTCAGTAAAACTAAGTTATCTAATTATAACTCAAATAAACTCATCCTGGACCTCTAAAATTTAGGTTTCACACATACATGACTACAGAAATACTTCCAACTCGAAATTCCTAAGTTAATTAAGTCAATTAAACTTAATTAACTATTTATAATTGGTTATGAGAATAGAATTTGATTTTAATTCATAGTTTAATTCAAGGACGAATTAAATTGGAGTTTCTTGTTTGCATTTCTCAACACTCCCACTCAACAAGAAAGTGACTATCATCTACCCCGATCACGTCTCTGTGAAACTCGAATTTACATCTTGACAATTCCTTTTTCAAAATGTGAGCATCCTGCTCCTTTGTGGGAATGTACTCCAACAACATAATCCGCCTCAATACACAATCTCGAAGATGATGATATTAGATATCAATATGCTTGGACCAATCAAGAAAAAATGGATTTTCAAAGAGTTTGATACAACTCCGATTATCACAGTAAATCATAGTTGGATCCATTTGCTGACCAAACAAACCAACCTAAATCTTCCTCATTCAGGTGGTCTCACATGATGCCTGACTTGCAGCCATGTACTCTGCCTCTGTCGAACTGAGTGCAACCGATCTTTCTTTCATGTTGTACCAAGAAACAACTTTTGGCCCAATACTGAATATCCCTCTTGATGTGCTCTTTCTTTCGGATGGAATCCCTACCCAATATGCATCGGTGAAGCCTTGAATCTTCACTCCCTTTATCTGTTTATACCACAATCCATACTAAGTAATGCCTTTGAGGCATCTCAACAACTGATTTGTCGCCTTCCAATACAACTTGGTAGGCCTAACCATCGCCTGACTAAGTTGGTTAACTGCATAGCACATATTCGATTGTGTGTTTAGGAAATACATGAGTGAACCCACAAGCTGCCTATAAGTAGTAACTTCCATTACTTACCCTGAAGTAGTATCCTCCTTCCTCCAGTTACCTGCTAGAAGAGTCTCCATGGGATTGTTTCTCTCCATGTGGAACCTCTTGAGTATCTTGTTGGTTTACTTTCCCTAAGACACAAACAGTTCCCCATCATCCTACCATATTTCCATGCCCATAAACTAATGCATGAGCCCCATGTCCTTCATCTTAAACTCTCTTGCAAGTTCCTCCTTTCAAGACTTGATCAACTGATCATCACCTGTCATAATCAAATCTTCGACATATAAAACAATGATCAACAATTTACCTTCCACCAAAATGTTGTACAGTTTCGAATTCGCTTCACTTTTGGTGAAGCCCAACCCGGTCAAGTAGCTATCGATCCTGGTGTACCAAGCACAGTATGCTTGCTTCATCCCGTACAACGCTCTCTTGAGTTGGCACACATACGACTCACGGTCAAATGTCTCAAAACCTTCAGGTTTCTCTATGTACACCTCTTCTTCAATCATTCCATTAAGGAAGGTTGTCTTTACATCCATCTGATGTATCTTCCAACCCATCTGCATTAATAGTGCCAATATGGATCTGATCAATGAGTACCTTGCAACAGGAGCAAAGATCTCATCATAGTCAATCCCCTCTACCTGTGAAAAGCCATGGGCCAAAAACTTGGCCTTATGCTTCTCCACACTACCATCTACAACTTACTTTACCTTGTAAATACATCGGTAGCTCACCACTGACTTGTCTTTCGGTCTTGGGACCACATCCCAAACATTTCTACAAACTATGGAGTCATACTCCTCCACCATGGCATAAACCCAAACTGATTGTTGCACTGTCCTGAAAGGAAAATGTATGTCTCAACACATCTTCTCATAAGAGCCATGTATCCAGTGTACCTCTCAGGTGACCTCCTCTGCCTGCGTTGTGATGTGGGTGCTCCCACATTCTCTCTTGCATCATGCAATAACCTATCAGCCTCCCTGGTGCACTTTCTCCCATCTCTAGAAGACTCAGCCCAAGTGGTTTCCTCCACTCTCGAATCATCTACATGTGGATGATCCACATCAATATGAGGCTCCTCAGCCTTAGGATATAATATCTCTTCAACTGCATGTAGCTAATGCTCCCTCTCAAGGGAACATTGCATGGCCTTCTCCTAATCGAATTTGACATCCCCGTGAACCATTGCCATCTTGTTGGTCAGCGGATACACTCGATAGTTATGAGGTGTATTAGTGTACCCCACAAATATTACCACCTCTGTTATTGGCTCAAGCTTCTTTCGTGCATATTTGGTCACATGGAAATATATTGATGACCCAAAAATCTTGAAGTGACCAACATCTGGTCTCTTACTGGAGAAAGCCTCCTCTGGTGTAATCATCCCAAGAATCCGATGTGGATTTATGTTCTGAAAATAAATAGTTTTGTTGCATACTTCAACCGAAAAGTGTAGTGGTAGGCCATGATCATGCAACATCGCTCGTGTTGCCCCTACAATGCTTATGTTCTTCCTTTCGACCACCCCATTCTTCTTTGTGTTATGGGGTGTTGTCAACTCCTGTTTAATCCCTTCTATCACACATAAGTTCTTAAACTCATTTGAGATATACTCGCCACCATTATCACTCCTCAGAGCTTTAACCTTCTTAACAAAATATTTCTCGACCAATGCTTTAAATTCACAAAACTTTGCGAAAGTTTGATCCTTATTTTGCATGAAAAAGATCCAACAATTACGAGAAAAATCATCAACAAATATATCATGATACTTGTGTTTGGTCGTGGATGCTTTCAAGAATAATCCACACACATTTGAATGAACTCACTCTAGAATCGCTTCTGCTCGACTATTTCTATCATGAAAGGAAGCCTTGGTGTATTTTCCCAAAGTACACCCCTTGCATGTATCAACTTACTCTAGTGTACCTTTGGGAAGACTAGTACAAATCCGTTGCATGATTTTCAAAGCCCCATGATGCAAGTGACCCAACCACATGTGCCACAAGTCGCAAACGTCTCGAATATGCACCATCTATGCTTTCACTCTCAAAGAAACACAATCCTCTACCTCCAACTTATAGATATTCTTAACTTGAATCCCTATCTTCTTTACCTGACCCATGGCTATTTGTCGAACGAATGCCTTTCCTTTGCTAAATACCACATCATAGCCTCTATCCTCTAGCATGGCAACTGATACCAAGTTCTTCTTTAACTCAGGAACATACATAACATATCTCAACGTGAGAGGAGTACCTTGCTCCCTTTGAAAGGTAACTGTACTCGATCCAGTAGCACAATGCCTTCAATTGTCACCCATTTCGATATGCATTTAGAGATCCTTCTCCTCCAGGTCACTAAACATATCCTTGTCACCATTCATGTGGAATGAACCTCCACTGTCTAGGTATCATACACTACCCATCATTGATGACACCATGCATGCAATGAGAGTAAAGTCCAATTCGAATTGAGGGGAAAGAGCCTCACCCGTCGCTCCTCTTGGGGACTGCTTCTTGGACTTCTTGAGCAGAAAATTTGTAGCAAAATGTCACAACTCATGACAATGAAAGTGCTTAACTTTCAACATGTCTTTCTTCTTGCCTCCATGACAAGAATCTAATTTGGAATGGGACACCTTCAATTTCCTCTTCTTTCGTTTACCCGCTAAGGCACACTTTTCCTCATCATTAATCTTTGATGAGGAACCATCTCTGGTGTTGATTATGATCTCTTCTTGCATCAAATCCAACCACATTCGTTCCTAATCTGGAAGCTTCTCCCTCCCATTGACAGGGTCTTGATAACTATGCCAACTCTTGGGGAGTCCTATAAGAGATATGCTCACCATATCATCCTCGGCAACGTTATTCCAACACTTCCAATCTCATCACAACAGTGAGTGAACTTGGTCAAGTATTTCAGAATGGTCTCGCCCTTCTCCATCTTGATTTTTTGAAGTTTGTCTTTCAATGCCAACTTCCTATGGCCAGTGTTGTTCTGAAACAGGTCTGTCAATTCTTTCCACATAGCATATGGAGTTTTCTTCCCATGGACACTCTAGACAATGTGGTCTTGAACTCCCTCAAGGATTATCCACCTCGCCTTCTCCACACACTTCTTCCATTTGTCTTGACTCTGAGCATCTGATGTTGGTGGCTAAGGAATGTCTTGATCAATGAATTCCTTGAGGCCATTATTCTCCAACACTGCCTCCATCCTATCCTTCCAGGCTATGTAATTCGAGCTGCCTTCCTAGGCATACTCGTGTCTCAAACCATAGAAAGTCATTTGTCGATCTTGAAGTATGAATTGAAAACTTGAATTTCACCTATAACCCTAAACTTGAAATCTCCTCTAGTATATTGTCTTCACTTTTGATACCATGTAGATTTTCCTATATATTCACAGCTCATGTAATGTACTAAAACACAAGACAAGAATATACTCTACTCTCAAACAACTAAAACCAATATACCAATGAAACCAATAATCAACAAGAGGAAGATAATCAATGACACATAACACAATATTTCTCTGGGGAAGGCCACTGCTCAAAACCCTGACTATATATATATATTGCATTAATCAGAAATCTGAGTGAAAATACAAAGCTTGTTCTCACTAGAACAATTCTTGCAAAAGTACGATCAACTCTCTGCCTCACAAGCCCACTCTAGGAAACACTTAGTCAATTATGCTACCCGCCAAGCCCCTATTTCATTGCTCAATTCCTGTGAGGATCAATCCATATTTAATTTGGAAATCCTTCCTCTATAACTCCGGAATCCAAAACTAGGTCCTCAACTAATTTCATGCATGATTTGTACAACTCAAAAAATCATACAATTGATAGTACACTGAACCTACAGTCTAGACTCAACTGGGTCTTTCTCTGAACTAACATGCATGAATTTCTCTTGATTGAATCTCCAGTTAGCTGGAGTAGCATTGAGGATGCACAAGTGAACCAACTCACTACTAAACCTCTACTAGTTCCTCCAACAATTAAAACTAGTTTAACTATCTATAACATAGTCAAACTGAGTTATCTAATTAAAAATCAAATAAACTCATCCCGGACCCCTAAAATTTAGGGATCACACATACATGACTACAGAAAAACTTCCAACTCGAAATACCTAAGTTAATTAAGTCAATTAAACTTAATTAACTATTTACAAGTTGTTATGAGAATAAAATTCTATTTCAAATCACAGTTTAATTCAAAGACAAATTAAACTGGAATTTCTTGTTGCCATTTCTCAATAGGTATGCTATGGGAGTTGTCTTGATGCATGTAGGAGGGTCTGTATGCTACCGTTCTGAAGTATTTCATGGGGTAGTCCTTAACTACCCTACCTACGATAAGGAGTTCTATGACATGGTGCAAGATGTGAAAAAGTGGAAGCACTATCTGATGGGAAAGGAGATAGTAATCCACATAGGTCACCAACCATTACTATACTTGTAGGCCCAAAGTAAGCTACAACAAACCAGACATTACAAGTGGATGGGGTTTTTACAACAATTTCTTTTGGTGATAATGTATAAGCAGGGAAGCGCAAACAAGTTGGTTGACATGCTTTCAAGGCCACCTACATCAAATATTACAACTTTGGGGACTCTTATGCACATGGATCCATTCATCGATGATGCATACAAAGAGGAATATTCCGAGGATGAGGACTTAAAAGAGGTTTAACGGCAGTTGTAGGGTCAAAGTCATGTGCACGACAGCGACAACACTATTGAATACCATCTCCAGGATGGGTTACTCTACAGGATGGATAAACTATGTGTTCCTGAAGGTGAGCGATTGCAGTTGATTAGAGAGGCTAACACCTCCAAGGTTGCAGGGCACTTTGGTGTAGGGAAGATTGTGGCTAACTTGCAGAGGTATGTGTATTTGCCCAAGATGTAAGAGCAGGTAGCTAAGTTCATAAGAGGATGCATGCTTTATTGTACCAGCAAACCTAGCAATAGGAAATAGGGTCTATAACATCCCTTACCTATACCTACTCGTCCTTGGGAAAGCATTTCCATGGAATTTGTGGGAGGTTTACCGACAACCAAGAAGGGACATAACTACCTATTTGTGGTAGTTGACATGTTCAACAAGATGTGTGTTTTGATTCCTTATACAAAGACCATCAGCGGGCAGACATAGGTAGTCAATAGGAATTTGGTGCAACTTCTGAGAGGATACAACCAAAAGCATCTGAAGACTTGGGATGAAAATCTGGTATGTATACAACATTCTTACAACAGAGCAGTCCACACTTCTACAGGAAAGTCCCCATTTGTAACTTGTTTTGGATATTTTTTGCCTTCACTTTGGATATTGCATATGGGCAGCAAGGAGGAGTGAGAGAAGATCTTATAGGAGATGCCTTTAAGGGTTGAAAAAATTATAGAGAAGATCAGGAAAATTCATTTACAGGTACAAGAAGCATTGCATAAGTCGTAGAAGAATTATAATTCCAGGCATGATTAACATAGAACAGAGAAAGCAATCAAAGCAGGAGACAGAGTATGGCTACACTTGAACAAGGAGAGGTTGTAGGGTCCTGGAAAGAAAATAAAGCTGAGGTATGGTCCTTTTGAGATAATGGAAAAGGTGGGTGATAATGACTATCAACTCAATTTACCACCATATATGTGCATTTTCTTAGTTGTGAATGTAGAGAATTTGAAACTCTATGAGCCTTCCATGCTATATCAGGAAGATGAACAAATCCTACCTTCTGTGGAGGATTTGGAATCAAATGCTTAGGCATAATTGAAAGAAGATAAAGTTTTACAGAAGAGGTCTAGAACTACAAGACAGGGGCAACATGACCTTTGAAAAATTGGATTGAAAGGACAACTTCGAGGCAAAGCTAAATGGTACACCAGAGAGAAGATGGAGGAAAAATATCCTCACCTCATTCAGTAAAGGATTTTGGGGACCAAAATCCTTCCAAAATGGGGAGGTGTGATCCGTATTGGATCATTATATTGTTTTCCATCCATATTGATGCATTTAGAGTGGAAAAAGTGGAGGAATTAGCATATGGGACCATTTTTATCGACGGAATCTAGTTTGGAAAAATAGGGTCTAAAATCTTCCAGGAGCATTTTGAGGCATCAAACAATGTTTTTTTGGGTAAAATTTTGTCACCCACGCGTGCCATTTCATGTTATTTTACACACTGAGATCTTTCCAACGACGTAAGAAGCGTGTCAATCAAAGTCTGTATGCAAAATTTATGCCACTTAGAAGTTGACCTTCCTATTTTCACACCTATAATTTGGGAGGATGTCATGCTAGCCCCAATTATTTATAGAAAAGGGGCTAGCCACGTGACTATTATGTAAAAGACTCTATAAGAGTCTACATTGTAACTCTAATTAAGAGTTGATATAGTCATAATTAACCACTAATAGGCTATTGAGCTGTGTATAATCGGGCCACTAAGAGGAAGAGGCATTCCATTCTTTCGAGAGCATTTTGTTCCATAGCTGAGCAAAAATGTCTAGGTTAGATAGGAGGTAGAGCACACAGAGAGGATATGTGCATTGTAGCATTCCATGGGCCACATGCATTACTGCTTTGTACCTACAATAATATTTCTAGACAAAGAAAGAGAGCAAAGCGACCTCACTTTTCAGTTAGGTTTTCTCCCGAAAGGGTTTCCAAGAGAGAATACCTTGTGTCTTGTGTGTGTGTAAGCTTATTTTGTCGGTCTCTACTTTTCTGCATAATTTTCATTCACATGTATGCACTAATTATAGTTAAATCTACCAATCTTAGAGTTTAATAAAACTGTAATAGTGTAAAATCTGGGATTTTTAATATAATATTATCAGATTTGTTGGGACGAACTATCCAATGGAATATCCATGACAGTTTACAGGTCATCAGAGAGAAAATCTAGTCATTTGTTGCCATGTAATTTTGTATTTCAACTCTCTTCTTGGACTCATATGCGCCCCTTTCAGATTAAGGGGGGAATGTTAGACACCTAAGTTGTTAACGTTGGTTTGGATGAATGTGAACTATCACAGAATCCAATAAACCTCTTGGAATGAAACCAAGGGTCAAAACAAATGTATTAATATGTACATCATGTGAATAGAATGACATGATCACACAAATAATCTAATATTTTGATTACCTTCATGTGTGCTTAACATAAAATATTCTTACTAGTAGTCATAAATCAAAGGTTGAGATTTATCTCAAAAGTAATAATGTCCTTTATGTCATTTTAATTAAATTGATTAATTTAAAAAAATGTCTATGAACATGTGTCATATGAACATAAATCATTGTTTTTATGGCACATGGTGATAGTAAAGCCATGATTGTGTAGCAAAACCTATTTATAGTTAAAGAATCTATATGGTAATTTGGAGGTGAATTCGTTAAGAATGTCATTACATATTTTAGATTAAAATATATATGTAACTCAAATATAGTATATAAATATATTATATAATATATATGCGAGAGAGGAGGAGAGAGAGGAGAGAGAGAGAGAGAGACAATAATGATTTTTTATTTTTATTTATTTTTATGTGATTTATAGTCTAGATAGTAACAAATACATCAAGTAGTAGATAGTTGTATCTTCAAAAAAAAATCATAAGCCCTCTTATCCAACAAAACTATAATTTTTTCGAGAGTGACTCCAAATTAAATAATAAAAAATGAGGATTTGTAGGTATATACCATACAAAATTGACCTACCAAAAAAGGATATTATATGTCATATTATCACTGATTGATAATCCTTCATAATTGTGCAATGTCAATCCATTTAACTCTAAGAAATACGAGAGGACATGATTGGGCCATCTCCCAATCTTAATTTACACCCTTCATTATCACACAACTCTACATCTTTATCAAGATCACGGAGAACATGGAAATAGTTATTGAAGAGAGAAGAGAACCCTTTAACTACTTTCCTAACTTTTTTCATAAAACTATCTAAAGTTCTCTTTAAAAGAGGACCCCTTCACCAAATGTTGAATAATAAGAGACTCTCCCATAACACTAAGAAAAACCAACTAATTTATATGGCTAAATGAAAATCCTAATAATTCACCATTTATCATACATCCTAAACCCATAAATACTTTACAACTTTAATTTCCTTGGACTACAAAAACATCCCTCTCCTATTATTTTTTATAGTTAATAATAATAATTTAAAATTTTAATTTTAGATTATTTGATGTTTAATTGAATTTTATGATGTTAAACTTTATCATAAATAAATTTTGAATTCTATAATTTGTAAACCATTTAATTAATTTATATTAATACATTACTTCACGTTTTCCTATACTCCGTCCATATAAAACAAAACACGTAATATATTAAAATGTCACCTAAGCCGTATCAACTCAAGTGCGTTATGGCATGGAGCGCGTTCTTGGTTTAGCCGGTCAAACCGCGGGACCCAAAGTTCATAGTGGTGGGTCAAAGTAAATTTATCGGGCATGTGACTGTGTTTAAGGGATTTTATAGGTTTTTGTTGGGAACAGCAATGGTTTGTTTAGTACATAAATTCAGGTTGCACGACATAGATAAATAAATTAAAATGAAAATAAAATTTATAATTATTATTTATTAATATTTATAATTATTTATTTATAATGGTATTAATAATTATTTATGTTAATGACATGTAGATATGTTTTATCTTTTTTTTTGAGACAATTGAAATGTTACTATTAGAGAAAAGTCTTTTTGGATTTAATCATATGTAAGGATCTGATTAATTATATTGTAAGGATTGGGTTGATGTTTGGAACTAATTAATGTGGTTCATTTTGTTTTGAGGATGAACTACATTAATTGGTTCGAAAGGTCAACCTAATCCTTGCAATATGATGAATCTGAAAGACTATTCTCTACAATATAAATCACAAAACCCTTAAATCTAATAATATAAGTAAATTTTTAATTTAAAATAAAATTGGAAAATAATGTCTTAAATACAATGATATAAGTAAATTTTTACTTTAGAATTGGAAAAATAATGTTATTAATTGTGAAAATTTTGATAATAAAATTTTTGCAAACTAAATATTATTTAAAAATTTTGATTGTTGACTAATATATGTAGTGTAATATATGTAGTGGTAAATCCATTTATCAATTATTTTATACCGAATAAAATTTAATAAGAATTAATCAAAATTTGTAATTCTTCATTCTTAATGAAATTTTCATTTTACCTCTCATGTAAATTATTGCCAGAAATAACTGATTCTTGGCTTGGCTTGGCTTGCGTAAGCTGACTGAAAAACGCAGTGAGAGTGCAAGCAGCTTCATTTGCATGGTGTTTGAATATATATTTAACCTT